>CALNHX010006846.1:0-82820 GCA_940337035.1 Agriotes lineatus
GCTAAAAAATCTACCTAAAAATATTAATCGTAAAAGAAAGATGTTTCAATGTTTTAGTAAGATTACTTACTAAAAGAATTTTTAGATAGAATGCCCGCAAATGTGTTATATATATATATATATATACCGTGTGTCCACAGGAGGACGCACCATAGGGTGTTACGTTAAAATGGCGCTTTCGTTAGATTTATCGCTTCACTCTGCTTTTTTTTGTAACTTCATGGGAAGCGCTCTCCGAATTGTAACTCTGTGGGTAGATTCAAATTCCGCGCGCTCCTGAGTTAGGAACTTTTGTTCGCTGATAGGGACATGGTTCCGTTCCCCGATAAGTTTTTGTTTCTTTGGCGAGTTTCCGGGTTACGAGCGTTATTCTGGGGCCTTAGCTGTTGGAAATTTGGTGCCGTTCGTAGCCGCTACCATCTTCGAAGTCGTTCAAGAGGTTAATTTAGTTATGTTTGGAAAATAAACGCCCTCGGCGGATTCTCCTCTTGACGACGTAGTTTTGGGCGAATTACAATCGCCGCGTCTGTTTTGGCGGATTCTTTTTGATGGTAGCACCTCTTGCACGCCCATACGGGGTAAGTCCTTATCGGCATTCTAGTGCTTTGCTTAGGGTTCAATTTTGTTGTCAGCTTGACGTGCCGAGCTACAATCCACGATCCGGAATTTGGCAGCTGAGGGATTCTTCCTCCGGCGACCTCGTTTAAGGCCGCCTTGGCTAATCAGGGCCCCATCGTTATGCTGGGCTATTAACCGCTGGTGTCGAAAAGCAGAGCTTCCGTGAATCTCATGAAAGCACACCTAACACTAGGGACACCCATCAAGCCCCCTTTGCGAGCCATGTTGAGCCTATGAATTAAACTGCCCCAGGCCACGGATCTACTTTCAACTACCTGTACCAGCTAGGCGATAACTTGGACACTAGCCGAAAGTAAAGGCCCATGCCAATGTGTGTACGTCCAGGTATTTTTAGTGTGTAACTGTAAATTATTGAGAGGCTTTTCCTCCGATTGTATCCTGCATTTTCCATGAAAATTTAAGTATTACTTGCTGTAGACCCTATTGGGTCATTTGTCGACTTCTCCGAGCCAAAGATTATAATTAAACTGTGATACTTGAGAACTATATGTAGTTTCCTTCAATGTTGCCGTATACCGTTCTTTTGCAGCTATAGTTCTTAGCCCATTGTAAGAGCTCAGTCTGCGAATCGTCTGATTAAGCATTTGAGATACCTGGTTGATTGTTTCTCTGGATTCGCTGGCGCCCTCCCGGTTTCCTTCATTTAATTTACTGCACGCCGTCTTCGACTTGAGCTAGACGTGCCCTCCAGGTATCTGCTTCTGCTTATTTTAGTTGAGAAATATAGCCAGCGAATTAACTTGTTAAAACATCGTAACAAGGGATAACCTAATAGAATAGAAAGATCGGCTAATGCTGTGATCGCCGGCACGCTAAAACGTTGTTTTCTGGCTTCTGACTCGCCACTGTATGAAACAATATTGTTATAAACGGTACAAGAAAAGGGACGGTGGTCACAGCACTGGTTGATATTTATATTCTATTAGCATTATCTTATCTCTATGGTGCGTACTCCTGTGGACACACGGTATATATGAAGAGCTCTTTTCCAAAACTAACTAAGTCCATTTTCTATAAAAATGAGATTTTGATGGCTACAACTTCACGATCGTTGCAGTGACTTGGCGAATATATGTTTCTCATCAAAACTCGTCCAACAATGTTTCATTCCAAACTTATCTAAGTCCACTGCGCATGCGCGAACGAGCAGGAATCAGCTGTTGTTAGCCACAATAAACACAATCTTTCGCCTTCTAGTGTTGAGTGTAATTAGCATCGGCAATTTGACAAGATGGATGACCAATATCGCGAAGAAGTTCATATGTCCGACAGAGGAAAGAGTAGACGGGTCGATAAATCAAAGTGGAAAAAAACAAAGCGATCGTTGAACATTAACGCTGCTGGGGCAAAACGGCCTATAATTTCCTGTGCACATTTGGACCAGACAATCTGTGAAGTACGAAAACTCACCCAAGAAGACATTGAGGGTAAGTAAAGCTTATATTACTCTTTAGGCGAGTAAGCTATCATAGTCGATCGGTTTCAGCCTTTTTCAACAAATTGTACGAAAATGAGTCATCAGCTTCACAAAACAACTTTCTTATCAAATTTATCAAACCACAACGTCCTAATAGACGTAGACCAAGGAAAGAAAATGCAGGTTCACGCCAGCACAATGATTATGTTATAAGAAAGATTGACGGTGAAAGCGTTAGGGTATGTGCAAAGACATTCCAAAGTGTAACACAAGTATCCAGTTTTCGATTGAAGTCAATTGCGCGGTATTTTCTGAAAGAAGGCAAAACTCGACCAGAGAGAAGGGGGGGGGGGTGACAGACGTACTAAAAGTGATAGAGAGACTTCAGAATCCATTAAAGATCACATTAAAAGTCTCAAGTGTCGTAGTAGCCATTACGGTAGAAACAAAAGCGTCCGAGGGTACTTACCACCAGAGTTGTCAGTTCGGAAACTGTACATGATGTGGTGTGATACTAGAACAGCCATGAATGCACTTGTTGTGTCTTATAGTAAATACTATCACACTTTTACGCATAATTTTAACTTGGCATTCGGAAATCCACGGACTGATGTCTGTTCTTTCTGCGAACTGAAACGCACTGAAATTGCAAATATGAATGGACCTGCAAAAGTCTAAGTCATGACGGAATTGCGCCTACATAAATTACGTGCAAAAAAGTTTTACCAGCTATTAAAGGCAAATGAAGAAGGCGTTGTCAAGGTATGTTTCGACATGCAGCAAAATCAACCGTTGCCCAAACTCAGTATTGGCGACGTATACTACTTGCGACAGATATGGTTGTATAATCTAACTATTCTTATTCACGAAGAACACCAAAATCGGGAAAACACTTTCTCTTATGTCTGGACGGAAAACCAGTCAGGCAAGGGATCGAATGAGGTTGGCTCTGCCTTATCGCATTTTCTCAATCAACTTGAACAAAGATACATTGCGCAAGATGGACTTAAACCTAAAGTTCTGAAACTTTACTCGGACTCGTGTCCGGGTCAAAACAAAAACTCAACGATTATGTTGATCTTGCTAGAATACGTCCAACGAAGTAGCATTTTTCAAGAAGTCCACCATATCTTCCCCATACGCGGTCACAGTTTCATGCCCCCGGATCGAGTCTTCGGACGTTCAGAAAAAATAATAAGAAAAATGGAAAAAATCGTATCTCCTCAGGGATACTACGACATTTTGAAACTCTCATCAACTGTCTTGCAGAATAATGTATATTGGAAAATCAAAGATTACAAAGCTCTTGCAGCAAAGTGTATGAAATCCAGATTTGCTTTCAAGACAAGTGAACAACGTGTCTTTATTTACCGCAAAGGGTCGCCAAAGGTGTCAGTGAAAGCTACTTATACTGGTGAATGCTGTTCTCATGCAGTTTTGAAAAGTCCGAAAACTGATGTTTTCCGCATTGTAAGTACAGTCAAAGAAACCCAAATGACAAACCACATAAGCATTCAGAAGAAACAAAACGTTTCTCATCTTATAAAGCATCTCAAGATGACTGACGAAGCACGAAGATTCTATGATTCTGCATTACACAACCCTAACCTCGATATAACAGATGACATCGTGGAAGAGATGAATGAAGAAAATGAACCATTTCTTTAAGCAAATCACCAAGCAGTAGTTCCTTAATTTTGAGAAAGTTGTTTTCATTTCAAATTTAAGCTAAGTCCACGGACTTAAGTTATGTTTGTTATGAAACGAAAACTTATATCGTAAGAAAAAAAAATTGTGTGTGTATTTTCTATTGTTTTTTACGTAACCTTGTATATCTACCAATAAAGTTTTGTTTAAGCTTTTCACCAACCGTCAATTTTTTACCATTTTTGTCATAATAGAAAATCCGTTTTTTCTCAAAATCAATATTTTGGACTTAGGTATATATATATATACAGGCTGTTTCCTAAAAAACGCCGCAACCCATAACTCCGTTGTTTTAAATTTTAGACCCAACAAACTATATATATTCTTAAATGGCAAGACAAGAGCTACCTTTTGACATCGCCCGTTCATAAATATCTTTCAACTGTTTTGAGCAACGATGTTCAACTTTTTATTTTAAATGGAACACCCTGTATATTTTTACATATTTGGATTCAGGATGAAATTCTGCATGCAGTAGTATGCTTCATTTGTTTTTTGGACACTTAAAAATGTATAAAATAATTTTTTAATATTGCATGTAGACAGTCGTACAGTACCATAAAATTTTCAAGTGTGCCGTGGAAAACAATCAGAATGTTGAAATATTTTATCTAACACGTCCAGAAAACGGTGAAATTCTGAGGCTTGTCGCAAAATACCTCCCAATTTGATATTGAATGCGACCAATGGAGTAACTAGAAGATGTCAGTTGTGTGTTCAACAAGGTGGTGGTCAGTTTGAGCAATACTTGTAGATACGTTTTGTAGTTTTGTTTAAATTTGTTTCCAATAAAATATTTCAACATTCTGATTGTTTTCCACGGCACACTTGAAAATTTTATGGTACTGTACGACTGTCTACATGCAATATTAAAAAATTATTTTAAACATTTCTAAGTGTCCAAAAAACAAATGAAGCATACTACTGCATGCATAATTTTATCCTGAATCCAAATATATAAAAATATACAGGGTGTTCCATTTAAAATTAAAAAGTTGAACATTGTTGCTCAAAACAGTTGAAAGATATTTACGAACGGGCGATGTCAAAAGGTAGCTCTTGTCTTGCCATTTAAGAATATATATAGTTTGTTGGGTCTAAAATTTAAAACAACGGAGTTATGGGTTGCGGCGTTTTTTAGGAAACAGCCTGTATATAAATATGAGGTTTTTGAACCCTACTAATTGTTTAAACAGTCAAGGTAGAAGTAGTTTCTGTGAGCTCCCTATTGTAGATTTTATTTTTCCCGGGGAAGATATGAATTTATTAGAAAATCAGTGGAGAAAACTGCCATTAGTAGATTGGAAGCTCGAATTAAGTGGTGACGTATCAAACAACGTAATTCAGTTTTGGCCAGTTGCTTTACGAATCTGTAGTTCAATATTGCCAACCCTACCGATACTTCGGTAGATCTACCGATTTCATCTAAAATCTACCGATCTACCGAAACGACCCTTATTTATAACGAATTTTTGTTATACCGTATAATCATACGTAAAATTTTTCTTCGGTACTATTTAAACCGAAGAAAACATCAGCAACTCTGTATTTTGTACAGAATATTCAGAACAATTTATATTTTAGGGGAATTTACAAAGAGATTCATAAATTAATCTATAATGACCAGTACGTGCCGCCAGAGTAAATTTGATGAATCGCATCTTAAATTTACGAGTATTATTTTACATTCACGTGCTGGGATTCTACATATCAGTGCTAAACGCTGGCATGCTATTTTATATTTGTAAGCTTCAGTTCACGAGAACATAGTTACATAAACGCATTAAGTTAATTAGTAAATTATCTTGTTGTTTTTGCAGAGCCAATATTTTGGCCCTTTTTTGCTAACAAAAACCAACTTAAATTCGGGTAACTCTTCCCAAAATTTGCTATGGGCTTGCGAATACTTCAATTTCTTTTTTCGTATTCCACTTCTTGTCCCTTCTTCACCGGTGTCGTAATAATCAGATGCAGATATATCATTCATTTTAAATCAAAATCCCACTACACAATTCGATTCAACGTACATAAGTATGCTAACACGACCTAGGACAACTCGACGCCACGAATTATTAGTACAGTATTTTGGATGATAAAAAACATAACCGTCATTAATTTTTACCTAAATATAAACAAAAAATAACCGGATCTAGGAAAGACAATTTACCGAAGGTAAAGTGTTACGGTCTAAAACAGTGGTTCCCAACCTGGGGGCGATCACCCCCAAGTGGGCGATTTGGGGCAATAAATAAGTGGGGGGCGATGAGTATTCAAAGGGGGAAAAATCAAAATAGTACTGTACAGTAGAAGTTGCAAGTTGCAACTTGCGTACCTTACAGATATTTTTGAAACAATGAACGAAGTCAATATAAGGCTTCAAGGAAACAAGATGAACCTTATCAAGGCCAAAGGAATTATTTCATCATTCATCGCCATGTTTGATATTCACAAGGTAAATATTGGCAGTAAAGAGCTGATTCAGTTTCCGACCCTTAAAAAGTGTTCAGTGTCAGTTAACGAGACTCCTGAACTCCCAGAAGACAAAATCCTATTTTTTACTGATCACCTTGACCAGTTAAAAACCGACATGGAATCAAGACTTGAAGATTTGACCAAGTTAGAAATTCCGTATTGGATTCTAGATCCATTCTCGTTTGAAGCTGTGGATAAACTTGATAACTCTTTGCAGACGGAGTTTCTAGATCGGAAGTATGACTGTGAGGCGAAAATCATTTTCAAGCAGAGCGGTTACGAGTTAGCCTGGGTGAAGCTTATGGACATTTATCCACAACTATGGGGAAAAACTGAACCACTTATCATCTCGTTCCCGTCAACATATTTAGTTGAAAAAGGATATAGTTCTGTTGTCCAGCTCCTCACAAAACAAAGAAATAAGTTGGACATTTGCCTCAAAGGAAACTTGCGCCTGAACTTGACGAACATAAAGCCGGATATTCAAGCTTTAACTGAAATCCACCAAGCACAAGGCAGTCATTGAAAAGGTAAAATAAAACAATAACAAAGTTTTCAAACTTTCATTTATATTTTCAAATTTTAACTGTCAACTTTCTTTATTTTTCTAGATTCCAATTTAAAAATGAAAACATGTACTCCTGTTTTTTAAATGTACGTCAATGATCTTAGTTAATTATTTCACTTCTTTGTTCTTAGAAAAATCTGTAAAAAATGTACATTTTCATTTTTTTTCTATTCTATTTAAGATTGACCGGATAAAACTGCTTTGGTTGTTTTTATATACGGTAATAAAATTGTTTAAAATAATAAAACAGCTTCATTATTTACACTTTACTTCAAATTAAAATTAGGCATACAATGAAAATGAAAAGGGGGCGATAGGTGTTAGTCAACCTCCAGAAACGGGAGATGGTCTAAGACGACTTTTACGACACCGCGCCCGCTCATTCAAAATGTCACGAAAAAGCTAAACGGCCGGCGCGGGCGATAATTTTCAAAATCGGGACAATGACTCACAAAGGACCGTTGCCCTGCCCGTAACAAGATATGCTGACTAGACTAAGCGAAGCAAGGGGTGGTTCTACCCGAGATAACCTACGGGCAACGGCCTAATGGACGGTAAACGGATGATATAAAATTAGGTTGAGCGCCACCCTGTTCCATCAACAAGAACGAAATTGCAAATAGACCCCCAGAGAAACCGGGAAGCAAATGGCCTACCTTTCTACTTTTCGCCTTGGCGAAATCCAAAGGCTAAACGGGAAATAGCAAGATCGGTGTGTACAGCCTCACGACTCACAGCACTGCGGCGGCGAGTGCCCTGATCTACCTGCGACGCTTAAAACTTCTTCCAGGCTCCACCTTACATAGATCTTTACACAATGAAGAACTCATCCTGAAAATAAGCATGCACAGACGTGGGGGGAAATCACAAGACAACATATAACAAACCGATCTATTAATCTAACACATGGATTGGTATATATACAGGCGCCAACGTCTGTCAGCGTACAAAGTAAGAAACAGTAAATGGGACTACAACTATGGGCCCAGCTGGGGTTACTAGGCTTTAACTTAATGCGAGAATATGGTTTTGAATGTGAGCCCAGAATGGGTCACCAACCGTTATCTTAATGCAAGAATATGGTTATTACATACGAGCCCAGAGTGGGTTACTAAACAATTATCTTAGTGCAAGAATATGGTTTTGAATGTGAGCCCAGAATAGGTCACCAACAGTTATCTTAATGCAAGAATGTGGTTATTACATACGAGCCCAGAGTGGGGAGTTAATAAAGCTTAATTAGACATTCAATATAACCACAAATTAAAACATAATTTTTAAAGAAATGTCTTAAGTTTAATTTTAATTTGACTTTTTAAATTTGTAATAATGAAACCTTATTTATAGTCAATGTACCTAATATATTTTTTATTGAAAATGTTATTTACATATTCTATATTTTATATTTAATATAAAACCTAGTTAATCAATTAAACATAATTTCTGAAAGAAATAAGAGGATGCGGAACGTCAGTCCGCCGTCAGCATCTATGTCCACAGAGTTCACCTCAGCATTGCTAGGTTAAGATCAAGACTATTACCGAACAAAATTCCAGAATGCTACACATCTTCTGACATCGCTACTGCTGTTTGCTCTTCATCTGCATCTCCACAACTGCCCGAACAACCATCAATCAGCAAACACACCTTTTCTTTTGATCAACCGTCAACTTCTGCAACAGAAGATTTGCCACAATTTAATCCACAACACAATAACAATCAAGAAACAGTAAGTAATGCAGGTGTACAACCAAAACAGACACTTTTAAGTTCCATAAATGTGCGTAGAGTAGCCGAACTAACTCCAAAGATAAAGAAAATGTATATGTTCTATAGATCACAACAAAAGCATTTCTACAAATTGAAGAGGTCTATATTTCGGTCAAAAAATAAGCTAACCACTGCATGCAATCAAGCAAATGCAGAAATGTTTAAGGCTCTTGGAACGAGTATTGATCCTGCTGGGGTGGAATTTATTATGTCACAAGTTCGTAATGCTCCCAAAAAATTTCCAAAGTGGACAACTAAAAATAAAGTGATTGCGTTAGCATTATATAAAAGAGGGCCAAAATGTTATCGATTTTTAAGTAAATTTTAATCACGGATAGCATTGCAAAAATATTTACGCTTTTCCTTTGAAACTGGTATAAACAATGGGCTAATGAATCGCCTCGAATCAAAAGTTGAAAAAAATTGACAGGGGAGATAGATTGCGTACTTTAATTTTTGACGAGATTAAATTTTCTGATCAATTAATAAATGTTAAATCTGCAGACAAAGTTGTGGGGTACTCTACCCAATCCGAACCAAGAAAGTCGTTTCAGTTAATAGCGGTCCTATTTTAAATTCCGCGGGAGTTTTAGCAATTGACCATCATTGGTAGGGGTTGTGAGCGTGCAGGCTGATCGACGCCATTGTTAGTAGCCTGTCCGTCAGTTGCATTCTACAGAATTGCGTTTACGACGCATATTTTGTTTTTTTCCTGGGTTATGAACTTCTGCTTGTGAAGAATAGTTACAAGTCTTTTTCAGGTACGTATTGGTTTTTATCTGATAAATAACGTAACAGTAAGGCGAGCCGCACATCAAAGAAACACGAAACATGAAATATGAAATATGAAATATGAAACATGTTTCATACAATTGCAACGCATTGTTTTAGACTTGAATCAGCACACCGGCGAAACGCTGCATATGCGAAACAAACTTTGCAAACTGGTTGTATAAACCGTTCAATAGTTATTTGCCAGATAGGAGGCCATGTTAGGGTGATGTATTTCACCCTGTAAATATGCTGTCAGTCATTAAGAAAAGTTAGGTTATGCCCATTTTATACAAAATGATAATTTTATGTTAATGTACAAAACGTGGTTCCCAGATTTGGTTTTAGATTTTGTGCCACTTTTATTATTATTTTTTTTTTTTAATTTGAAATTAAAGTGCTTCGACTACAAGGTCATTAGCACTATATAAACTTGTGTGGTACAATAGATTGGTAGCTTACATTGGTATTACAATAAGTTAATTAATTTACTTTGTTTGAAAAATGTTATAACGTTTGTCGGGTTTTTGAAGGCTTCTGTGGCTGATGGTGGGATTTTACACTGTCTTCTTTGCTCGTCGTAGTTTAGACAGTCTAACAGAATATGGTCCGTGGTTAGGGGTGTATCACAATTGTTGCAATTTGGGCGTTCAGTGTTTTGCAGCAAGTAAGAATGGGTAAGGCGGCTATGTCCAATAATAAGCCTGGAGAGTATAACCTGGTGTCTTCTTACAGTAAGTTCTGGACTTGATGATTCCTTGTGGTTGTTTATTGGTCGGTTTCCACATATTCGAACTTGTTCGTTTCGATGTAAATCTGAGATTTGGCGTTTGAGGTGGTTTTTTATGTCGTATGGGGTCACGTTGTTTAGGTGAATAGCATCTTCGGATGATGTCGCTTCTTTTGCGTACTTGTCTGCTTTTTCATTTCCTGGTATACCTGTGTGTGAAGGCACCCACATGAATACCAGTTTCTTTCTTGACCGAGTGATGGAGGTTACTAGCGTTTGCGTTTGTTGGATTAATGGGTCGGTGTGGTACGGATTCTGCATGGCTTCTAAAACGCTTTTGGAGTCTGTACATATAACAAAGTTATTGTTTTGATGTGTTTGTGTCCATTCTAGTGCTTTGAGAATAGCGGTGGTTTCTGCAGTAAAAATACTGTTATAAGCACTTAGACGAAGTTTTGCGTGTGTACTGTTGGAAACATAAGCAGCTCCTACGTTGCTGGAAATTATGGCCGCGTCCGTGTAAATGTATGTATGGTTTGTAGTTGGAAATGTTTGCGATAAGTTCTGGAAGTTTCTGCGTATTGTTTCATGGCAAAAGTCATTTTTGGACAGCTTTAGGAGATCAAAGATGATGTTTGGATTGGAATGAGTCCAGGGGGGAATGTTTTAATATGACAGACAGTCTATAGTGAAATGGCTTGGGAAGGTTACTCTTGGAATCGTAGATTGAGTGAAAGCGGGTGTTGAATATAGATGTGGAGGAGGAAGCTACTGAAGAAGCATAGTTTATCGAGAGTTTTTCTCTCCTCTGCGATAGCGTAGGTTCATTTGCGTTTGTAAGGACTCTTGGTACTGGGCTAGTTATAAAGGCTCCAGTTGCTATTCTTATAGCGGTGTTATGAACAGCTTCGAGTAATTTTAAGGTATTAAGGCTTGCCGATGAGTATACGATTGAACCATAGTCGATTTTTGAACGTATTAGAGTTCTATATAATAAGAGGAGTGTTGAGGTGTCAGCTCCCCAGTCATGATTTGCTAAGGTTTTTAGGATGCCAAGTTTTGTTTTGCAAGTGTTTTTTAATGTTTTTAAGTGAGTTCTCCATGTTAGTTTTTTGTCTAAGGTCACGCCGAGGAATTTTATATGGTCGTCGTATTTGATTTTGTTGTTGTTCAGCAATAAGCGTGGCTCTTGGTTTGTTAGTTCTCTCTTACGGAAGTGGATGGCTCTGGTTTTGGTGGTGGAGAATTTGAAACCGGTTAGCTTCGACCATTTTTCTAAGCTGTTGATTGCTTTCTGGAGGTGAGCTTGCACGGAGGTTAAGTTTTTTCCTTTGCAGTAAATTGTTAGATCATCGGCAAACAAACTGATGTTGACTGGGGTTGAGATGTTAGTTGCGATGTCGTTTATTGCTACGAGGAAAAGTGTGGTGCTTAAGACAGATCCTTGAGGAACTCCGTTCTGCTGAGAGAATACATTAGAATATTCACCGTTGTATCTGACTTGGAAACGTCTGTTTTCCAGAAAGTTTTCTATAAAAGCTAAGATGTTTCCGTTCAGTCCAAAGTCGTGTAAAGTTTTGGTTATGAGATATCTCCACGTCATGTCAAACGCTTTTTCGAGGTCGAAACATATTGCTATCAAGTGTGCTTTGTTAGCGAAGGAGTCACATATATCGCTTTCTAAACGAATTAATTGATCATTAGTGGAGTGGTTTTGTCTGAAGCCGCTCTGATGTTCTGTTAGTAGATTGTTGTGTTCTAAGAACCAGCACAGTCTATAATTTATTATTTTTTCGAAGAGCTTGCATAGGGTGTTTGTAAGGGATATCGGTCGGTAGTTCACAGGGTCGGTTTTTTCTTTCAACGGCTTAAGAATTGGGATTATTACTGCTTCTTGCCAAGCCCTTGGGAAAAGATGATTTGTCCACATTTGGTTGTATATGTTAAGTAATTTGGTGTATGCTTTGTTTGTCAATTTGTGGAGAAGTGCGAATGGTATGCCATCGGGTCCTGGTGCTGAATTTCGACAATTGTGTAATGAGAACTTAAGCTCAAACATATTTATAGGTGCATTAATTGGGTTGACAAGGTCGTTTGTAATAGATATGTTGTGACCTTCTGTAAATTGTTTGTACTCTCTGAATTGGTGGTCATAGTTTTCGTTACTGGATGTGTTTGCGAATGTAGTTGCTAGTGTTTCGGCTATTTCTTTTGGTGAAGTTATAGTGGTGTTGTTTTTTGTAAGAGCCACGATTGTGTGTGACGGGTTTTTGCCTTCAAATTTTCGAATTTTTTTCCAAACTTCAGAAATGTTGGTATTTTGGTTGAGTGATGATGTATATGCTCTCCAGGAATTTCTTTTGCTAGTTTTAATGACGCGTCTTGCTTCTGCTCTACATTTTTTGAAGGTTATAAGGTTTTCTAGACTGGGACATTTTTTGTAGTTTCGAAAGGCTCTTTTGTTTTGTTTTATAGCCTTAGCACAATTTACGTTCCACCAAGGTACTGTATGTTGTTTGAAGTTGGGTGAGGTTCTACCGATGGCTACTTCGGCTGCTTCTGTTATTATTTGTGTAAATCTAGTTACTAAGCTATTTATTTCTGTTGTCGTTTCTAGGCTATCGATTTTAGAATCAATTTCGTTAGAAAATTTGTCCCAGTTGGCTTCTGATAGCTTCCATTTGGGAATTTGGTTTACACTCTGTTTTGTAGTATTATTAAATTTGATTAGAATGGGAAAATGGTCGCTATCGTGCAGATCAGGAATCGTTTGCCATGTTAGTTCTGGTGCTATTTTACTTGAGCAGATAGAAAGGTCGATAGCAGAAAATAGTCCTGTGGACATAGTCATGTGGGTTGGTGATCCATCATTTAAGAGTATTACATCTGAGTCGTCTATTACTTTTTCAACGATTCTTCCTCGTCTGTCTACTGAGTGGGATCCCCAAAGGGTGTTATGGCTATTAAAATCGCCTAAGATGAGGAATGGTGATGGTAGCTGCTGGACAAGGTTTATGAAATCGTTGTATTCAAGGTTTTGGCTGTTCGGTAGATATATACAACATACGGTAACCTTTTTTGGATAATTTATAGTTATTGCAACAGCTTCGAAGTTTGTATTAAGGTTTATTTGTTTACATGAGTTCGAGTTTTTTATATATATTGTCACCCCTCCGCTGGCTATGTTTTGATTGGGACGGTTTCTGTGATAAGAGGAGTAGCCTTTCAGAATTGCGACTTTGTTATCTTTGAAATTGGTTTCTTGGATGCAAAATAAATCGGTAGAGTATTTTGATAACAATAGTTTAATATTTTCGAGACGGGAATAGTACCCGTTTACATTCCATTGTAAGAGATTGAATTTTAGTAAGAAGAGTGAACTGAGCTTGCGTCTGAGTCGGTGGTTTGATTATGGGAAAGTTTATTTCTGATTCTGGTACATCGGTTTTTTATACTTCTGTGTTTGAGGCTTGGGTAGATATCGTTGATCATGTTTACGATTTCATCAATATTTTTGGTGTAATTTAGTGCTACGCTTATTGGATCGTTTGAGCTGAATGCGTTTTCTAAGAAGTCTTTGAATAGGTCGTAACTTAATATGTATCCTTTTTTTGGGTCTTTTAAGATAAATTCAGCTGGTTGCAGCTGTTCTTCGAGGTTTAGGTTTTGGTTAGAGTCATTTTGTGAAAGTTTTGACTTTTTTTGTTTTTGAATTGGTTTTATGAAAATTTGGTTGGTTTCTTTTCCAGCGCGTTGCGCAGTGTTTGTGTCGTGTGTTGTGGCTGGGAGTAGGTCCATCGGGGGTTCACTGGTGGTACTGGATGATACTTGCCTCTTAATTCCCTTTTGGGAGGGAGTCTCTTCCGTTTGTGTTATTTGTGGTTCTGGAGATTCTCTGTCTTCTGTGGAAAGAGTTGTTTCATTATTTGTTTTGGTAGTGTTAATGGGGCATCGTAGTGCTAAGTGTCCTGGTTGTTTGCATAAGTAGCATGATATTGGATCGGTTGATGTGAAGATTCTGTATACTGAGTCATCGTGTTGAACTAGGAAGGAGTCTGGGATATCTTGGCATTCTTCTGAAATGTATATTTGTCGTCGAAAAATGAGAATATGCGAGAATCCATCGTCAGAGAGGCCAGCACGTAAGAAGGTCATTGGGGACTCCAGATGTAAACCTTTCGATTTTAAAGCGCTTTCTATGA
Source organism: Agriotes lineatus (assembly GCA_940337035.1). Taxonomy (NCBI): domain Eukaryota; kingdom Metazoa; phylum Arthropoda; class Insecta; order Coleoptera; family Elateridae; genus Agriotes; species Agriotes lineatus. The sequence goes on from CALNHX010006846.1 coordinate 14,277, forward strand.
CCTCGTGCGGTATCGTTGGCGACACGTTGGAAAGTACAATTCTAGTTGCTGGGGTTATAAGTCGTCGTAATTTTAATATTTGGGTTCCAATTTCTATTTTATTTTTGGTTATATTTATGATTTGATCGACAATTTCTTTTGTTGAGAAGTAAATGCAAAAACGATTGTTTGAAATTTTCGAGGCGAAACGGATGTGATTTAAGTTTATAATTTTTGCTATGGCTTTAATGTAATCTGTTTGCGGAATTCCATCAATTGTATCTATAATTATTGCTTGGTCTTTTTTAGGGAACATGGAGTGTTGTGATTTGGTGACTGATGAAAAGGTAGTTTGATTGTTAGGTTTTTTGCTTTGAGTTGGGGTAAGGTTTAGTTGGTTTTTATTTATGTTGTCTGGATTTATCATTTTGGAAGTGTAAAGTGGTCTGATAAGGATTACCTGGGACTGGCTGGACAGCTGTCCTGATATCTCGGTTAACTCTCGCACTATAAATAGATGACTATTGTTGTCACTCGGCACACACAGAAAATCGACCGTCTCGAACAAAGATCGGAACGGAACTCCACTTTTATTATTGGTTAAGATAAATTTCATGAAAGACAACTTGGTGATTCTGAATACGTGTCATACTTTGTTGAGTAGGAATAATGGTATAATGAAAGTCGTTTTTTTATTGTAATTATAAATTGTATACAAAAATATTTAAATATTACAATTTATGTATTTTTTTCAGTATAAATAAATAAAGCTTTTACAAGCCACTTTAGGCCCATTGCATAACAATCTCCATTGTCCTTTATTCACGATTTTATTTCTCCAGTCTTCTATTCCTTTCCTTGCTATGTCTTCCATTACTGCCTTCTCCCACCTATTCCTTGGTCGCCCCCTTCATCTAGTTTCTTGCGCTCTGCCTTCCAATACTATCTTAGTAGCTCTTCCATCTGGCGTTCTCCATATATGCCTAAACCTTCTTAACCTCTGAGCTTTAATGAAGTCTACTATACTTGGCTCCCCATACTTCTCCTGTACGTCTTCGTTTGTAAGTCTTCTCCAACCATCCTCCGTTCGAGTCCCTCCAAATATTTTTCGCAGCATTTTTCTCTTCCACCTACTTATCATGTCTTGATCTGCCACATTCATCGTCCATGTTTCACATGCATACGTAGCTGTGGGTCGAATTACAGTCTTATGAGTCGTAGGTCTGCATTTAGCGAGATTTGTTTTGAGGACATTATACTAGTTAACGCGCCCGCACATCTCGATGCTATTAACCTTGATTTAATTTCTTGTGTGTAAGTTAAGTTTTCAGAGATTAATGTTCCTAAGGAAGTAATAGCTATTAACATATCTAGGAATGTTATGAGTATCATAACTGCCGCAGATGTTTTGAAATCCGAGCTCGTAGAGCGAGGATTTTAAAACATCTGAGGCTGTTATGATTCATAACATCCGTGATATGTTCAATAGTTTATTGGTTGCTATATGGTTATGGTTGCCATGTAGGGTAATATTCCATTACCCTACAGATAAGTTATGACCTAGTTACCAGCCCACTTTTGTATATGTAAACAAAGACTTAATATCCTGAAACCGGTAAACTCCTTAACTCGTTCTATTTTCAACTCTTAATATTACGGCATTATTATTGATTTCTTTATTTTTTCCACTACTTCTTTGTTAAAGTTGCTGAATATTGTCCAGTGGAAGTTGAAAAATGGATATTTTTTTTAATATGGCCACAGAAGAAAATCGCAGGGAGTTAAGTCAAAAGACCTCGGAGGCCGCACTGTAGACATGTTTTGACTAATAACTCTGTTTTCGTAAAACTCTCCAAGTAAATTTAAATTTTCTTGTGTTGTGTGAAGTCTTGCCCCATCTTATTGAAAGTAACCCTTTTGTAGTTCATCGTCACGTAACTCTTCAAAAAACGGCGACAAAATGTCAATACGATATTGTTGTGCATATAGCAAACCTAAAATTTGAATTATTAAAATAAAATTTAATCGTTTTGCTGCACTTACCTTCAGAAAATACAGGACCTATAACTCTTCTTTTACTAATTGCAGCCCAAACCCCGTTTTTTGGGGGGTGAAGCGGTTCTTCAACATAAAAATTGGGATTCTCAGAGCTTCACATACCCAAAATTAAAGCAACAGTTAAGTTTTATGCATAAATACTTGCATCCCAAATATCAGTAAGCCGGGCAAGAATTTCAGTTTCCGTAAGGTCTGGCCTGTCGGTTTTGTAATGCCTGTAGGCCTTTGTAATTTTCAGTTTTGTGTCACCTTTAATTACTTTTGGCATATTGCTCTAGTATTACAATTTGACAGATAGGTATCCATAACGCTGATGTCCATAAATATTATGCCTAGTGGCAAACAAAGTATGAAAGCACTGGCAACATTGCACGTTTAACCTCAAAATATCAAATTAGACACTTTCGTGGGCCTCCTGTACATAACAGCTGATTCTGACAAAGTGTCAGAAAGAGATTCTAGGGAGTTTTAATTTTCTTAAACATAAAAACAAAATTCCATGTCTACCTACTTGGCAAATAACTATTGAACGGTTTATATTTTATGTTTCCGTTTCAAGACGTTTCACGCAGTTTGTTTTTAAATTTCGAGACGATGAGAGACGATCAACAGTTTAATGTCTTTTTTGTGGGTGTAGTGGAAAAATACGAAGTGTTATATAACTATAACATGGAAAAATATTCCAACAGACATGCCAAAGAATTAGCCTGGCAAAAGGTGGCTGTTGAAGTTAAAAGCACAGGTGAGTGAATATATTTTATTGTTTTATTAATACAAGTCACATACATCGATAGCAACAACATCATCTACCTATTATCTCCTCCTCCTAGGTTGTCAGTCTCTGGACTGGTTGTTGCAGCCTTCCATATTTGTCGATTTAGGGACTTTCCTTTCATTTCATTATAATGTCCATTACCCGAGTCTGTTATTATTATTATTATCTACGTACGATATATTTATAACATTATAATACTGTGGTGTTCATGCCATTTCCAGGTATACAACCTAATAGAGAACTATCTGGAGATACAAATATTCCATCGTGCTTTCTCACGAAGTTGTGAAGAACACATGCAGCTTTGACAATATTTTCAGCTCTGTCAACACTACAATCTATTGGTTTATGGAATACTCGAAATTTAGAACACAATATTCCAAACGCACACTCTACACTCTTTCTTGCTCGTGACAAGCGGTAATTAAATATTCTCTTTGGATTATCTAACATTCTTTGTGTGTAAGGCTTCATTATTTGTTTCCGTAACGCAAATGCCTCGTCTGCAACAAAAAACATTGGAAAAGGAACGCCGTTATATCCAGGCAATATTCTGGGGAGTGGAACATTCAGTTTATTTGTGTCGAGCAGTTTTCCAATTTTAGAGTTTTTGAAAACTGCACCATCGCTGTTTCTTCCAAAATCTCCTACTGATATTGCAATAAAAAGAGAGTCGGCATCAGCAATCGCCATTAACACGATTGAATTATATGATTTACAATTATAGTAAGCAGATCCACATTTGGGAGGAGTTTTGATACGTATATGCTTGCCATCTATGCTTCCGATACAGTTACGCATATTCCATAACTCTTCATATCTCTTAGAGATTCCCAGCCACATATTCTCGGAAGGTAATGGTATATATTATTATTTCTTAAGATATTTCCAAATGGCTATAGTTGTCTCTTCTACTACTTGTCCTATGGTAGTCTCTTCTCTCATGAAGTAAAATGATAGTCCCCGAAATGCAGTACCCGTGGCAAGAAACCTAAAAAAGATTAAAATATTTGTGCTAACAGCAAATCAGAAAACATAATTGAAATAGTAACAATGACAGCAATCAAGTAACTTCTAAAAGTTTATAAAAAATAATAGTTGGTGCATGCAATAATGCAGTAATATACAAAAGTACATAGATACATTTCATGTATTGTTTTAGTTGAAGAATGTAAAAAAAGATGGAGGATGCTGAGAGTTAGCTTCCTGAGACATTTTAGAGAGACAAAATCAACTGATTCTTGTGGAAAAAAGAAAAAACCTTTGTATTTAGAGGATGCATTAAAATTCTTAATACCATATACCAAATCTCGAGGCCAAAGTAGGAATGCAGACTCTGATGAAGACACTTTGGAATGTGAAACTAACAGTCAATTGCAGAACATCACAAGAAATGATGAAGAACGTACAATTCCTTTAGATTTTCCTCACCAGGTCAGTGAAGACATACACCACGAAAGCCCAATAACTGAGGAAGTATACACTCCAAGCTTGATTGAAGACTGTGGACTTCCTTCCACATCTACAAACGTACCTAATAGGGCAACTCCTCGATGCCGACTTCCAAGAAACGCAAAATTCAAAATAATGGTGGCTGGGAAAAAGTAGCAGTACAATGTCTAACTGACTTAAGCAATAAATATAAAAAAAGATTTCTCAGATGAAGAGGACAGTGACTTACTGTTCCTCAAAAGTTTATTGCCTGATATGAGAAAGTTAAGCGATGCTCAAAAAAGGCAGTTTAAGCAGAGAATTTTGTTGCTTTACGACGACATTTTACGTGAAGGATATAATGTGAGTCGCCCTGCGTACACTTCAGTTTCATCTCCGTATTCATCTGCAGTGTCAGTATCATTTAATGATAATAATTCAACAGTATCATACTACCCTGAAGAAGGACAAACTTATGCTAATCTCGTTAATACTACTATTTTTGATTAATTTTTTCATATTGCGTTGACTATTCAATTCACCTGTTATCTGTCAAAGTGACCAATGAAAATCCAGAATTTTGACTTTTCTTGACCAATCAAAAAATATCAGCGGATTTACCTTCCTAGAAGGTATTCAAGTGACTATTTTAAACAAATGTAGTTTTTAATAGAAAAAGTCAATATTAGTGTTCTGTTACTATAGAAATTGCGTAGTTTGTTGCTAGATTTACTGAAAACTAATTTGAAAAAGTAGTTTGGTTCATTGAATAGTCCCTCGAATGCCATTCTTAGTCAAAGTTAAGTAGATTATTTTTGCGGTGGTATCACTACTCATGTCCATTGCCCTTGGGATTAGGACTCGTGCTATCGCACTCGTCCTAATCGTACCAAAGCGCAATGGACATTCGTGATACCACCGCAAAAATAGTCGACATAACTTTGACTACTCAAGGTATTATAAGTGATTGTATCTTACATTTATAACTTTAAGTTTGCTGAGAATCTGTATTGGCAAATATATACTTATACATATTTACTTACCTTAATGTAATAAGTAATTTTTCTTCGACTCCTAAAGCCAAAAAAAATTCAGGATCTGGTCCATACTCACAATGAGGTGATTCAGTAAATTAATGTAAATTAAACACAGTCTTCCTCATTGTTATGAGGAAGAGACTGTGTTTAATTTACATTAATTTCCTAAAGCTAATCTGAAGTTTTTATCTTTCTTAGTTATGTGAGGTCCGACAGTAGAAACTAATCTTGTAAACGTCTGCACAGACATTCTAAAAAATGATTGGAATTTATCTGAGTGATTATTTAGTTCCCCGGTCACCACATACGAACTATGTTTAATATTGATTGTATTATAGATAGAGGTCCCGCGTGGTGTAGCTTGAACAAGCGTTCACGTTCGATGAGTAGAGTTAAGCAACGCTCTTTCTGGTCAGAACTTGGATGGGAGTTCCATGGCTGCTTCTCTCGGCGCCTCGTGATAGTGCTGTCACGTAAATAGTTGGTCCCGGATGTCACAATAACATCATGACAGTCGTTAGTGTGGTTGGAAGTCCCCATAAAATGTACAGCGACCCCTATAATTGGCCTAACGGCTGTTGGCTGAGTACCAAAATAAATAAATAAATAAATTATACGGGTGCACCCAGTAACGTCGTCTTTGTTTATTTTTTTCTTTTAGCAACTAAAAGTGTTGTTATAACAGCGACTGCTACATCGTCGTCGGAGTCCGACATTTTCACTTTGTTTCTTCAGTGTGTGTACAACATGAAACACAGCTTCATGTGTCATGTTTCATATTTCATGTTTCGTGTTTCTTTGATGTGCGACTCGCTTAAGGGTGCTCATTTGTCGCAATCTTGGAGATTTCTTGTTTTCACCGTATTATTTTGGCGGGCAATGTCACCCAGGGTATAGTAAAAAACATTGGGGTTACTTTGCCCATTTCAAGAGTGATTTGCCCATGCTAATGTAACTTTGCCCAAACAGTCTTTCATTAAAAATAAGTACCTACCTAACCGAAATTTTGGTTCCAGGAACATTCCCCGAGTTTATAAAAAAAGTTGGGTGCACCAAATTATCGAAATTATTCTGAGGATACATTACATGCGGCCGTTGCTGAAATTAACAATGGCGTTTTATCTATTCGAGAGGCCGCTGTTAAATATAATATCCCACGAAAAACATTGGCAACAAAGTATTCCAGAGGCACACCAAACAACATGGCGGTCAGTTTGTTTTTTCTAAAGAAGAAATCACAATTTTGAAACATACATTAACATGCGCTGACTTTCAGAACTTGGGCGCAAAGTTCAAAAATAATTCATCTGGACAAGCATGGTACAACTCTTTTGTTTCTCGCCATAAGCAACAGTTAACTGTTAGAAAATGTCAAAACGTAAAACGAGCGTGAGTTGCTGTGGGTACTGAACAAATTAGAGCTTATTTCGATCATTTAAAGAGATCGTTAGAAACAATTCCACCAAGCAATATACTCAACTTTGATGAAACAAACTTCTCGGACGACCCCGTAACTCAAAAAATGGTGTTCGGGAGAGGTGTAAAATACGCCGAAAAAAACATGAATTTCTCCAAAGGATGTATTTCAGTAATGTTCAGTGTAGCAGCGAATGGGAACAGTCTCTCTTGCTACGTTGTGTATAAGGCTGAACACCTATGGAGAATTTAGATTGAAGGTGGTCCACGTGAGACTAGATACGGACGGGCCACGTCAGGGTGGTTCGGTGGTCCTAACTTTGAAGAGTGGTTTATGCAAATTGCGATTCCTTGTGCTAATAAACTACAGGGAACTAAGTGTATCATTGGGGATAATCTAAGTTCACACCTCAGCCCAAAGGTTATCGCAGAATGTGAAATGCGTGAAATAAAATCTATTTTTTTACCAGCTAATGCCACGCATCTTTGCCAAACACTAGACGTGACGCTCTTTGCTCCTGTTGTACCCTTGAATCGAGAAGAAGTTCTGAAGAAAATACCATCATTAGCTGTTCAACCACCAGACGCCGGGAGTTCCGTAATTTAAATTATCTCCAGGCTTGTAGAAAAGGTGGAGAAAAATCAACTAAAAGTCGACAGAAAAAAGTTGAATTCCTACAGGAAAATCTGTATCTCTTATAAATTTGGAACCAGGACGCACATATTCTGATGAAAATATTATAAATGAGAATGCACCCGTTGACCTACCTAGTCCAAGTGGAGTACAAAACAAATGTTCTCGAAGAGCTGAAAGCAGTAGTAGTGAAGCTAAGAATGACGATATATCATTACACGACAGTTCCAATGACGAATAAGATTTCACCGACTTCGAAATAAATAATAAACCTTCGTCGAAACACGTTCGTATAGATTCCATCTTAATAATCCGATTTCAATTCCAAAGAAAAAAAACTTACAAATCTTTTGTGGCAAAAGTACTAACGGTATATGAAAATGGTGAAAGTATCCTGCCTTAGACCTAAAAATAGCAAGATGTTTGTGTTTTCTGATAAGCCTGACATTTGTGATGTTTATTTTAAACAAATTCCTTCCAATAAGCATGTGCCGTGGCCACATTATATTCGGACAAGACTTAACCCGTTCAGTCCCTTTGTCCACTCCCATGGACAGTTATTTTATTAATTACGTAGGTGTAACCACCGGGTATTTTCAATGTTCAGAACTTGTTGTATGGTATAGTAGACACTTCCCGTTGAATTCCCCGCATTTCTAGTGCCATCTATGCATAACATGGTTTACTACAGATGTTTTTGCATGGCCAGCTTCATCCATACCCGCTGACGCGTTAGCGGAAACTAATGAGCTGGCTATGGTTTTTGTTGTGCAACAAAAATGGCTTCCACTTCCTGCCGATTCAAGGGTGAGTATTTATGTGCTTTTGTTTAAAATTACAAGTTATTTATACACCATATTACGTATAGTGATATAAGATATGTCAGGGGGTATGCAGGTAATATTAGATTTTGACAGGTATTTATAAGTAGACAGTGGCCTCTGTGTAAGTATTCGTGTCCACTAGTATGGACATTAGGTCTTACTGGTTGTGACCATGAAAAATATTATGTCCATGTGAGTGTACACTGGGTCTTAACGTTGTTTTTTAGAGCTTTATAACCCAGAGGATCCTGAAGATGCCCAAAAACTCTTAGCTGTGTTAGATGATGACGAACTGGATGAAGAATGTGAACGTGTGTTGAAAGAGTTACTAGAAAATTCGGATATAGAGTATTGTTCAGACGACGATAATGAAGAAGACAGTCCCTTGCACGTCCTAGCAGAGAAGATTAGAATTGGAGCTGATAAGTTATCCCAGAATCAAGAAAAAGCAATTAATCAGGAAATGGATATACAAAAGTACGGAATAGTTTATTGAAAATGAAGAAGTTGAAATACCAGTTAATTATCTCGGTTTTAATCTAACGTGTACTTCAAAAATTTCACCCTAATATAACAGACGTCAACATCAGTGATTTAGATACATTAGAAGACAGTGAGGTTTTACCTCCAATTGAGTACTTCTTCAGATACATTCCAGAGCATTTATTTGCAACCATGGCGGAAATGACAAACATCTATGCACTGCAACAAGACAATAGTTATTTTCATGACAAGCGTCGAAAGTAGCAAATATCGTGCGAGTGTTGATTAGACAAACGAGGGCGTAGCGAAGCGAAGCCCGAGTGGATCTAAAACATGAGCACAGATATTTGCACTTTCGGGCGAGTTATGAACACTATTTTTTAGACGACCACTTAAAGTAAATTCTATTTTTAAGAATTGTTTTTATTTCGTTTGCAAAATTGATCGTTATATTATTATTGGTACAATTATAAAAAATTAGAGCTTGTTGGAAGCAGAACAACGAATAAAGCAAAAGCGTCTGTATTATTTGAATCACGATCAGATTAATTGTGTGACAGTGTGACAAACGTCAAAGTGACGTTTGTCACACAATTAAGCAGGCCGTGATGTGAATAACTTTGTGCCGTTACGATATGACTAGCACGATATAATATCGTGCTAGTGTATGAAATTGTCAACTTTCTGTAGTAGGCTGCTGTCGCGATAATGTTACTTTCATACGTGGTCGTCTAAAAAAATAATTTCAAACAAACCAATTCCAATGAATACAAGTTTTGTAGGTTTACATTTACTTATGTCTTATCTGAAGTTTCTAGAATTAGAATGTATTGGAATACAGAATTCAAGATGCTTAATTCTCAGAAAACATGGCTCGAAATCGATTCTTTCAACTTAGAACCACTATCCATATCGTTAACAATCTAGAAAAACCAAACAATTGTTCTGACAAGTTATATAGGGTGCGGCCAGTATATGAGAGTTTACAAAACCGCTGTCGCCAACTAGAAATGGAAAAAGTCCTATCTATCAATGAACAAATGGTGCCGTTTAGAGGTCAGCTCAGCATCAAACAATATTTAAAAGGAAAACCAAATCCATGGGGGATTAGATATTTATGTTGTGTGGAAGAAGTGGAATGATGCACGACTTTATAATATACCAAGGCAGCACAACAGAATTAGACCCACAAGTTCTGAAGAAGTTTGGTTTAGGTGCTAGTGTCGTTCTACACTTATCGAAGAACATTCCAGAGCAGCGTAACTTATATTTTGATAATTACTTCAGTACTTATCAACTTTTTGAAATATTGCTACAGAAAAATATTAACGCCGCTGGAACTGTACGAGTCAACAGATTGAAAAACCCACCACTTATAAATGATAACAGCAAAAGCGAAGAGAGGCTTCAGTGAAGAACTAACCAGTCATGACAATAAAGTTGTCCTTTGCAAGTGGATGGATAATAGATCAGTTGTACTAGCGTCCAACTTTGTAGGAATAGGTAATAAAGATGAGGTGCAACGTTGGAATAATACCGATAAGAAATATATTTCTATCAAACGACCGGAAGTGGTTAAACTGTATAACCATAGCATGGGAGGGGTAGATATAATAGATCATTTGCTTGCCTTGTACAGGATATATATTAGGTCCAGAAAATCGACCCTAAGGATGCTTTTTCACGCTATGGATTTAGCAGTTGTGAACAGATGGATTGAATACAAAATGGATCACGAGAACACAGGAAGCAAGGAAAAACCTCTGGATTTGCTTCATTTCAAGTTGAGAATAGCATATGCTTCATCAAAATGAATCAACCTGTGTCAAATTCAAAAATCTGGTGTGATACACTCACACAACTTCCTTTTACAGTGATCTTATAATTAGTCAAAAATTTCATTTTTAATTTTTAACCATTTGTTAAAAATTTTCAAAAATTACAAATTCTACAAAAACGGTACAAAATCGAGTGTTAGTTGAAGAGACAAATTTTCTCTAGAATTTTAATGTGAATTCAAAAATGTAATAATATACCGGATGTTTTATTTAAAATAGGAGTTAATAAAAAAAATTGAAAAAAAACTGGAAAATCACCTATCTCACATCAATACACATTAAAAATGTAAGAAAAATGTAAAATTTAAAAAAAAATCGTTAGAGCCGTTTTTGAAAAAATCGAAAAAAACTGAAAAATCACAAGAGTAAACACCTACTTCCGGTTATGCGATTTTCTTAAAAAGCTTGCTGTCTCATCTACATAGTACACAAAACTTATATATGAAGTTTCAATGCCATACCTCTTTTCGTTTTTGAGATATTCTGTTCACAGACACACAGACAGACAGACACACAGACACACAGACCAATGAAAAAAAATATGTTTTTTGGGATCAGGGGACTCTAAAACGTGAAGATCTGTTGAAAACTCAATTTCGAATTTTTGGGGTGAATCCAATACTTCCTTTATAGTAGTAAAAGGAAGTAAAAAAGAGAGGCCGTCCATCTAGTGAACCTGCTTCACGTACAAATTCTCCAGCACCGCGGAAGAAATCAAACGGGGAACAACGTCCTCATGATGAAATTCGGCACGACCAATTAGACCATATGCCCAACTATGACAACAAAAAAGAAGCTACGCGTTGCAAATTCGAAAAGTGCGATAAAACGACTCATGTATACTGTGATAAATGTAAAATTCATTTATGCGTTATAAAATAAAGGAATTGTTTCTTGAATTTTCACAGACCTTAAATAAAAAGCTTTGCTATTTGTCTTTTTTTTCTTTCAAAAGTATTGGTAAGTTCGGATACTAATAAAATGGGTATGTTTAAAAAACCGTTATACCCAAGTCCCAATGTCCATTCCTGTGTACATCATGAAAAAAATATAAGCACCATAAAAAAATTGTTTAATGTTCATACCTCTTTATTTATGTCTATATAACTTTAAAAAAAGGTAAAAAAAATAATTTACGTTTAATTTGGGACTGAAGGGGTTAAAACAGTACCGCAATTAATAATGAAATGAGAGTGGCGCGAGTCCCGCAAGTGGGACCAATTACAAAACTTAAAATCCCGCAAGGGAGTGGTTTCTCATACCCCGCCCACAACTTACGGGATCGTTCAAAAATTCCGTGAGTCCCGCAAGTGGGACCAAATTACAAAACTTCAAAATTCCGCAAGGAATTGCCCGCCCATATGATTCTGTGGAATTGTTAGGTTATAGCCTTGTTTATACTTTATATTGAATTTCCACTCCCACTCAATTCTTTTGAAAAAAACCGTGTCCAGTTTTGGAAGAGATGAAAAAACTCTTAAAAGTGCTGAACATCACTCACCTAATTTGTTTAACCCTTTGACTGCTACGCCCGAGTATACTCGTCACGAATTTTTTGTGCCACCAGTGCTCGCGACGAGAATATTCTCAAGCGGTTTATTTGTTAACTGCTGAGTCTGTGATGTCTCGCATGCGATGAATGGTGACTCACTTTGTTTTAGAAAAAAGTTTTTGGAATAGCGCAATAAAATTCATACCCACCCTGACTCGTCGTTAGCAGTAGCGGACAGATTGTTTACTGAGACGCGCAATTGATTCGTGTGCTTGCATTTTGCTAAATATATGATGACTTCCAAGGGGCCCACAGATAAAGAACTCGAAGAATTACTCATGCAGAGTGATGATGAACTAATGGATGTAGAAGAAGGCATAGAACGGATGGAAAGTGACGAAGATTCGGAATTTGAATCGGAAAGCGAAGAGGTCACTGAACTTCCATTGCAACGTACGAAATCAGTTCAAACTGTTATGGGTAAGTAAATTTATTATATTGGGGACTATAATATCTAAATACGTTAAAAACGTAGGGAATCAAACTAAACTTCATCCGAGTGGAAGATTTCAAAAACCACCGAGTGACAGTGAAAGTAATGACTCTGACGATGGAGACATATATGATTTTTCGACCTTTGTGTGGGAACATAAGGGAGACTTTGTACCAAGAGTACATAGTTTTACACAACTCAGTGGTGTAACTGACCAAACACTGAATAATAATTCAACGTATCTTGAGTTTTTCGAAAATTTTTTTAATGATGATTTAATTGCTAAAATTGTAGAGGAAACAAATCGATATGCGTCCCAATTAATTGAAAAAAACGGAGCTGCTAAGTCTCGACTTGCAAGATGGGGCGATGTTACTGCTAATGATGTTTACTGTTTTATTTGTTTATCGATTCTAATGGCAAGAGTAAAAAAGCTCAATTTTGCTGAATACTGGACAACAGATCCCTTGATTACAACTCCAATTTTTCAATCAATAATGTCTCGCGATCGATATTTACTTATCCTACGTGCTTTGCACTTTACAAACAATAATGATGTTAATCATAACGACCGACTTTATAAATTGAGAAGTGTATTAGACTCTGTCAAGGCTTCTTTCAAACGTAACATGATACCGTTTGAAAATTTGTGCATCGACGAAAGTTTGGTTCTATATAAAGGACGTTTGGGATTCAAACAGTACATTCCCAATAAACGCCACCGATTTGGGATAAAGATTTTTGTTTTGGCAGACTGCAAGACAGGTTATATTCTGGATTTTATTATCTATACTGGATCCACCACAGAAATTTCGGATGGTAATAAAAACATTGGAATATCAGGAAATGTGGTAATGACACTCTTAGAACCTTACCTAAAATAAGGGCACACGTTATACATTGATAATTGGTATAACAGCCCCAATCTTTTGAGAACTCTTCACTCAGAAAAAACAAATGCTTGTGGCACAGTCCGAAAAACCAGAAAGAATATGCCATCAATAGACGTAAAATTGGCCAAAGGAGAACAAACATTTAAATCTTCCGAGGAGTTGCTATGTGTCAAGTGGTGTGACAAACGTGAAATTTTCATGCTTACCTCTAAACATCAGCCAACAATGGAAGACATTGGGAAAAAAAATCGAGTTGATGGTCGAACAGTATATAAACCAACTTGTGTCGTGGACTATAATAAGCACATGGGTGCAGTTGATAAGACGGACATGCTCTTAAGTTCTATTGAAACTGTAAGAAAAACGAGAAAATGGTATAGGAAGGTATTCTTCCACATTTTAGATCTATGCATTTTGAATTCCTGTGCTTTATACAAAACTGCAACCAAGAAAAAAATTAAGATTGCCGATTTTCAGTTGGATCTGACGAGAGAAATGTTAGAAAAATATTATGACCCCACCGTTACCAAGAGAAATTCTGGCGGAGGTAATAACTAATACAGCTGCAGTTATATACATGGGGTGACCGTTAAATTCTCTGTTTTTTTAGGAAGGCGACAACTGGATCAAAATCCGTTAAGGTTGACAGGACGGCATTTTCCAGAAACTATACCAGCAACTACACACCGTACCAATCCCACAAAAAGATGCTTCGTATGTTCGCAGCAGAAGAAAAGGAAAGAGACAAGGTATATGTGTAAAGAATGCTATACGCCACTTTGTGTACAGCCTTGTTTCAAGATTTTCCATACAAAGAAGATACTTTCACAGTAATTATTTATTTTTCCAAAATCGCATTGCACCAGTTTTCTTTTTTGTTTTAAGAAGTTTATTTTTGTTTATAACCTTAGTTTAAGAAGTTTACTATTTGTTTAAGGTAATGTTCTTTGATACTACTTATTAATAAAAAATTCAGATTGTAATGTAGATTCTTTTCTTTTCATCAAAAACCCATCTGTGAGTATACTCGTCTTGAGCAGTACGTGCCAAGAAAAGTGGTGGCGAGATAACTCACGCGCCATTTTCGGTGCTCAAGACGTATATTCTCGCATGCGGTGAATTTATGCGCACCAGGGGATAGTTTGTTCTAAACCCAGTTGAGCAGTCAAAGGGTTAAAAAGGCCCCAGGAGAGTTTAGACCAAAGACGAATAAAAAAGGACATCAACATCAACGAAGCCACCAAGGGTACGTCAGCATTTTCTTAATTTTGACAAAGTTAATAATAACAATAACATAGTGTCTAACTTATTATTTGTTACCAGAACTTTGAAGAAATGCTGCAAGGCACACATTACCATTGGTTTGAATACAGATGGTAAATCCCTGATCGTAAGAAGCGTAAATAATGACCACACTCATGAAATTCCATCTGAGCAAGTTATTGCAAATTTAAATTTTTTTTGTGTGTTTGAGTGGGTCCCTGGATGGTTTAGTGTCGCAATTGAACGCGGTAGGTGGCGCTGCAATCGGGTTCTAGGAATTTTTTAAAATTTTTTTGACGAATTTTTTTGTTTTTAGTTTTTAAAGATTTGTCGCATATCAGAACATATAACCCCAAAATTTCACCCCCACCCCCCCAATAATTTTTAAAATGAAAAAAATCGAAAATTGAGTTATTTGATGAAAACTTATTTTCACGACGTTGGACCGGAAGTTATATTGAATCTAATTACAATGTTATGATTAGCAACCCTAATACCCCAGAACCACTGCCCATAACAGAAACCAGGTTATCTATGCCGATATCAAATACAAAGAAACCATTAACAAGTGCCAAGTGTGAGAATACTCTGTATATTACAATATTAAAATATGGATTCAAAACTGCTTTTAAAGTAAAAAAACATTTTTTGGACGAATAAAAATTTTAAGCTCTAAGCGATCTCTTTTGACTTTTCGAATAGATTTGTTATTCATTATGATGTTATATATGGTGATGGAACGAAATAGTAATATTTCACTCCCATTCCAACAAATCCATCCTATTTCTCACCTTGACTTTAACCATTTACAGATAGGTAGTAATTAAAATTTAATTTTGAAATCGTAGAAAACTTCTAGATATTTAACTATTTTTGTTTTTCATTCGAATGTTTTAGCTAGAATACCTACTATGCGTCTTACAGTAATTTTAAAGATTAAAGTTAAGTAAATATTTATTTTAGTATTTTTTTCCAAAAGAACAATATTGCTAAACTAACTCCATTTTTGTATAAGTTAGATTTAATAAGTCGTGAAGAATAACTCAATTCTGAAATAAATTATACAACTAATTTTTATCCACCCTTTGCCGCCCGACGGGACTTATTAGTCCCGCGTTCTGTTAACCGCTATTATAGTAAGACGGAAAACAACAACAGATAAAAGAACTCCAAACATTTACAAATAAAGCGTTAAGAAAGATCATGAAAATTTACTGGCCGAATCAAATCTCGAATATAGAGCTATGGACAATCACAAAACAAGAACCAATAGCAGTCACTATAAAAAGACGCCGCTGGAAATGGATTGGTCACACACTGAGGAAACCTATTGACGATATAACCAGACAAGCTTTAGAATACAGCATAAGGGGAAGAAGAAGGCCGGGTCGACCAGCCCTAACGTGGAAAAGAGATGTCGAAAATGAATATAAGACTCAGGGTGTGACATGGAACCAAATAAAAGAATTAGCCATGGACAAAGAAAAATGGAAAGACTTTGTGGAAATACAATGTATACAAGTAATACAACACAACCCCCAATAAAAGTAACTAGAAAATGTGTAATGTAGTGTGAGTGAACATTTAGTGTAAGACTGACAACCTTACTGCTAAAAACAATTACTGTCACCGAAACGTCCCCAGGGACGCCCTATACTCCAAAATGGAGCAACAGGACCTAGGGATAGTAAGACGGAAAGGAATTGGAAGGTTATTTCCTGGCAGGAGCTTTCAGTACACCTTCTAGTCGTGCTATACACGGTTATATCGGTGTGGTAGGACTATAAGCCAAACTAACTAACTTTGTTTACTTCGCCGCAGACTTGTTTGACAGCTGACGCTATTGCATATTTGCAATCGACGTTTTGGGGTCTTTGGTGTTAATTATTGCCTTGATTTAGTGAAAACTTGAAAGTTTGAAGGTAGTAAGTTGTCATTACTGTGCATGTATTTTGCTTGAATTATATTTACTAATTGTATATCATCCAGCCTCTACACCGGAAGGTATATGAGGTTACAGATTATACATATATACATACCTACATAATTCTAAAATATCTGCGGGACGTCAGAGTCCCTTCAGGAATTTGACAAAGCAAGTTTGGTCACATTACATGTAAAGTAATGTTACACTTTTATACGTTTCGATTTTGAAAATACGATGCCAACAGTATATTTATTAGAAGAAGGCCCTTACTAATGAGGAACTAATTGCTGCAGCAGAAAATGTGGAACTATTTGTAGCAAATTTACCAGACACTGTCGCATGTAGTGACAGCGAAAGCGACGACAATGCTTCTGATTGCGAATGATCTTATGAAACAATAACTCTAAGAACATCAATTCTATTAGTGTACCTCAAGAAGATGAAAAACGAGAAACAAGTTCGCAAATAAACGCTACCACTGGTGAATCGCAAACCCACAAGCCAGTGGAAAAACCAAAGCAGTCGCATGACAGTGTTGATAGAAAGTGAAAGAAAATGATGTTTGTGAAGCCAATTTGGACTATAAACTACAGGAAGGTGCCATTGCCGATGCATTTCAGTCATGCGAAACTCCTACTGGTGTGTTTATAACATTGTTAGGTACAGTAGTGGATGATTTGATGCTTCAATGTAATTTATATGCTACGCAGAAGGACAAAACTTTGAATCTAAAAAAAGGGGAGCAATTGGCATTCCTTGGGCTCAATATGTTTATGGGCTATCACCAGTTACCTAACTGGAAACACTACTGGAGTTCTAGTGAGGATTTGGGTGTACCTTTGGTTGGCAAAGTAATGACCAGAAATAGATTCGAGCAAATATTGGCATATTTATATGCAAATCACAATAAAGCAGAAGATAAAGAGAATAAGGACAAAGCCTCAAACGCAGACCAATGATGCACACTTTGAATTCACAGTTTTCCAATTGCAGTAATGGAACTAGAAGCCTTAGCATAGACGAATCGATGATTTTTTTTAAGGGAAGAAGCTCCCTCAAACAATACAATCCCCGTAAGCCTATAAAAAGGTGCTACAAGCTATGGTGCCTTGCGGACCAAAAATTCTATATTATAAAATTTGATTTGTACCAAGGGAAGAATGAGGAGCTACAACAAGTATTTTCCAATTATGTTTTAGGAGACAGTACACTAGCATGTGGTACGATAGTCAAATCGAAAGTGTATACCGACTAATATGTCAAACGAGAAAAAGATGGTACGTGGTGAATACGATTATAGATTCTCTGCGGAAATGAAGAGAGTAAAGTTAAACGGAAGCAGAAAGATGGAACATCAAAAGAAGTACCATACCCTGCAATTGTGTTCGATTACAATGACAACATGGGTGGAGTGGATCTGGCAGACCAACTCAGAGCTTCATACTGTGTTAATAGGAAGTCTAAAAATGGCGGCATCGCATATTTTGGGACCTCATTGATACTGCATTTGTGAACTCCGCAGTAATTTATAATCAGCAGTTTGAAAAACTCACAGCTCTGGAATATCGTCGATCAGTAGCTTTAGGTCTCATGAATCAAATAGATTTGCCAAATAAAAAACGTAAAAGTAGGACCTCAACATCCTCACCTGTTCCAACCAAACGCCGTAAATACAACTACAGTGTACCAGATGACGTAAGATTAGGACACCGTGGTAAACATTGGTCAGTTTTTACCCTAAACTGAGGCCACTGTGAAATGTTCAGCTCTAAAGCTATCGAGTTTCGGCCGCAGTCTAATTGTGCCACCTGTAACACATATCTGTTGTAATGCGAATATAAACTATTTTGTTGAATATCGTGAGCATTAAAAGCATTGTTTTAAAAATAAAATTTGCTGCTTACTGTGTATGTGTGTATATTACCCTGCCAAATTACCAACGGGACTTTAAAATCCCTTTAAAAAATATCTATCAATCAAGTACACTAAAATTTAAAAAAAAATACAGGATACTAATATACTTAGTTTCGAAGCCGGACATCTCGGCGCCGCCACTTCGGCGTCGCTCGGCGCCGGGACAACTCGCGCGGAGAGATCTCGGCGCCAGCCAACTCGGCGCAAGGCCATCTCGGCGCCGAATTCAAATTCGCAAACCACAGTGTGCACTACGTAGGAAACTTATTATAAACAAATAATAAATAAAGTGACGCCAAAAAGCTGGTATTAAATGAAAAAAAATATTTAGAATTTCTTGGCAAATCAAACACTGACGACCAGAGGTGGTTGCAAAGTGATTACAAATGGGCCAAACGTAAGATAGAACATTTTACGAAAAATAGTTTTTAGGCCTTGAGATTGTTCAGTCAGCTAAAACTAACACACAATAAAAAAATCTCATTGAAATCGTGCTTAATTTCCGAAAAATAGCACTTTTTGGATTTACACAATTTCGAAAAACGCTTTTTTCTAACTAAGTGCCTTTTATGTCACAAATATTTCTTTAATGTTTATTTCCCAAATCAAATAATTTTATTGTTAACAAAGTTTTTTATTATGAAATCAAAAACTTTGTTAAAAATATTTGTTTTTCCATAGCAGTTTTTGTTGAAAGTAAAATTTGGTATAGGCGCCTAGATGTTGATTCTAAACAACTTCTCTTAATAACTTTTTGTCGTATTTGCCACATGCACGTTTTTTGAAAATTTGCAAGGCATACTTGATTTTTAAAACTGAAATGCTGTTAGAAATTCGCCTTTAACCAAGCAGGGCTGTACCCCAAAAAAATGAAAATCTATATCGAAAATCTTTTACCTTTTACAAGAGTCGTTTCACCTATCCGGGGACACACTGTATATACAGGGTGATTTTTAAGTTGATTATTTCCTTTTACCAGGATACAAAGCTAAAAAAAGTTTACCACTTTTGCGAAATATAAAAACTAGCGGAAGTACAAGGTGTTAAAGTTTCAAATTAAGAACTAAATTACTTAACTAAAATCAAACTAAACTTAATCTAACTTAAATGATATGTTCAAAATTATCAGCATTCGCTTCTACACACACATTTCGCGTATAAGAGCGATGCGGCAGCGGCATTTTGACGACACTCCCCGTAAATAATAAGCATATTCACTCATTCATTATTTCCATAAACATAAGTCATTATTGTAGCAATAACATTAAGAAAATTACAATGGAAAACTAGTTGACAGGTCATTGCTTGACAACAGATATAAACAGAAATAAAATTGTCCACCCGCCTTTGCGCCAAAGTTTAGTTTTTAATTTAAAACTTTAACACCCTGTACTTCCGTTAGTTTTGATATTTCGGAAAATTGGTAAATAAAAAAATGCTTATTTTTTAGCTTTATTTCTTGCTACACGGAAAGAATCAACTTAAAAATCACCCTGTATATATATATATATATATTACGAAGGTTTTCGCGGCTGATATGTATTAAAGGTAAACATTTCAGGGTGTCATACCGCTTAATAAATTCGAAGATTTCTCCAACTGGTTGAAGAACATCTTGAATGGCACTTGGAGTTGGACGACGTTTCGACGAAATCACATTCGTCATTTTCAAGTCCTTGTAGTAGTCCTGGTTTGGCTTCTAGTTATGCGGCAACACGACGGACTGTCAACTTGATGTACAGCTGACTGAATAGGTTGTTTATCAATTACTGTGGCAACTAGCATCGAGGGAGCTGTACTGCTAGAACGGATGGCTGGTGTTCGTAGAGAATGGCCGGCCGTTGCTTGTAGTAACGTTGGTAACCACGATGCAGGTAATCGGCTTGTGTCGTCGCGGGTGTTCATACAATTCGGACGTTTTACGATTTCGATGGCTTCTCGTATGATGCATGCGTTTTTGTGTTCGACGCTGACAATGCTCTTGGTGTTTTCGAAATCAATCTTGTGCGAAGTATCCCATATATGATGCACTAGCGATGAAGTGTGTTCCATCTTCTTAACATAATTCTGATGTTCCTCCTTGCGTGCCTTTATTCTCCGGTTGGTGTGGCCTATGTAGCTGCTATCGCAATCCCGACACGGTATCTCGTAGACTCCTTGGTTTTCTAAAGGGATGTACTCTTTAGGATTCCTCAGTATGGACTGGATTGTTCTATCCGTGGTAAAGGTTGTCCTGATGTTACATTTTCTAAGGATTCTTCCGATTTTCTCTGTCGTGCCTCGGATGTAAGGTAGGTACGCCGTGCCACAAGGTCTCTCCTCTTCTGCGTCTTGCGTTTTGGTCTTCGGTGGTCGGAACGCTTTCCTAATCGCTGCTCTGCCATAACCATTTTGTTCGAATACTCGAGCAAGAGTTGCTAATTCTTGTCTTGTATTCTCCTTGTCGGCTATCCTTCTTGATCTACAAACCAGTGTTGTCAGGACTGATTGTAGTTGAGCAGGGTGGTGGTGTGAATTAGCATTTAGGTAGCGATTGGTGTGCGTGGTCTTCCTATAAACCGTGTGCCCCAATTTGCCATTCTTCTTGGTGATGAGAACGTCTAGGAATGGAAGGTGGTTGTTCTTCTCCAATTCCATCGTAAACTGGATCTTATTATGGATGCTATTGAGATGGGTAAGGAAATCGGCAAGTCGATTCTTACCGTGACCCCATATGGCAAAGACATCATCGACATACCGAAGCCAAAGTTTCGGTTTGTAAATGGTGCTGTCCAGTGCTTTCGATTCGAAGTCCTCCATGAAGAGATTCGCAATGACGGGAGACAAAGGTGAACCCATCGGCGCTCCTTCTACTTGCTTGTAGCGTTGACCATTATAGATGAAATATGTATTCTGGAGACAATGATCGGCAAGTTTGATGATGTGTTGAGGTGGATCATACTTCTGTTTAATGACGTTTAGAGCTTCGGCAACTGGCACTTTAGTAAACAGAGAGACGACGTCAAAGCTCACGAGGATATCGGTCGGTGTAATTTTCTCCTTTTGCAGCATCTCGATGAAGTGGGTAGAATTCATAACGTATGAAGCCGCATCTGCCACATGCGGCTGCAGATGTTTAGCTACGAACGCTGCAAGTCGTTGGATAGGTGATCCTATGGAACTAACGATAGGCCTAAGCGGTGTTCCATCCTTATGAATTTTTGGGAGACCGTATATCTTGGGACATTTAGACGACTTTTCTCTAGGTATAAGTTGATTTTGCACTTCAGTTTCGATGTTACTCTCCTTTATCTTCGACTTGGTGGTCTTCTCCAAATACGTTGTTGGATCTGTGGAGATACATTTGTAAGCACTGTCCTGCAGTAAAGAAATCATTTTAGAGTGGTAGTCATCGTTGTTCATGATAACGGTGACATTTCCTTTGTCTGCAGGAAGAATAATGATGTTGTTGTTCTGACGAAGATTCTTGAGTGCCAAAGATTCATCACGGGATAGATTCGATTTGGGTGGTTTAGCCAATCGTAAGATTCGAGAGGTATCTTGTCGGATGAGATCGGCGGTATTCTTATCCAGTCTCGAAATCGCAGTTTCTACTCCGCAGATGATAGATTCCACTGGAATACGTTTTGGAGCTATGGCGTAGTTGAAACCTTTAGCAAGTGCAGATATCGCAGATTCATCCAAAGTAATATCAGAAATATTACGGACAACTTTAGACATATCCAGATTAGTAGTACGATACCCTTTTTGTGTTGAATAAAGATGGTCGAATTTCTTCCTTTGCTTTATCGTGTAGAGGTTTCTGTTAGTTTCCGCTCGAAAGTCTGCTAATTGGTCGATGATGTTCCAGATCATAGGGTGGATGATCCCGCTGAGGTGAAGATGCAAATCAAGAAGTTCTTTATTTATTTTGGCCAAAATGTGTCTCGTCTCTTTGATGGAATCTCGAAGAAGAGCAGCACTCGCCTTGTTCAGAATGTTCGTGGTCCGATACGTTTTTCGATGGAATGACAATCTAGCACAGGTCGGGATGATGTTCTGATCTCTGCAGCGTTGCAGGAATGTCAAATTGCATAGATTTTTACATTTCTTGGACCGCAGTATTTCAAAACTTCTGGTTTGATGGAATATATTCTCCCCGTAGAGACGTATAATAATATTACGAAGGTTTTCGCGGCTGATATGTATTAAAGGTAAACATTTCAGGGTGTCATACCGCTTAATAAATTCGAAGATTTCTCCAACTGGTTGAAGAACATCTTGAATGGCACTTGGAGTTGGACGACGTTTCGACGAAATCACATTCGTCATTTTCAAGTCCTTGTAGTAGTCCTGGTTTGGCTTCTAGTTATGCGGCAACACGACGGACTGTCAACTTGATGTACAGCTGACTGAATAGGTTGTTTATCAATTACTGTGGCAACTAGCATCGAGGGAGCTGTACTGCTAGAACGGATGGCTGGTGTTCGTAGAGAATGGCCGGCCGTTGCTTGTAGTAACGTTGGTAACCACGATGCAGGTAATCGGCTTGTGTCGTCGCGGGTGTTCATACAATTCGGACGTTTTACGATTTCGATGGCTTCTCGTATGATGCATGCGTTTTTGTGTTCGACGCTGACAATGCTCTTGGTGTTTTCGAAATCAATCTTGTGCGAAGTATCCCATATATGATGCACTAGCGATGAAGTGTGTTCCATCTTCTTAACATAATTCTGATGTTCCTCCTTGCGTGCCTTTATTCTCCGGTTGGTGTGGCCTATGTAGCTGCTATCGCAATCCCGACACGGTATCTCGTAGACTCCTTGGTTTTCTAAAGGGATGTACTCTTTAGGATTCCTCAGTATGGACTGGATTGTTCTATCCGTGGTAAAGGTTGTCCTGATGTTACATTTTCTAAGGATTCTTCCGATTTTCTCTGTCGTGCCTCGGATGTAAGGTAGGTACGCCGTGCCACAAGGTCTCTCCTCTTCTGCGTCTTGCGTTTTGGTCTTCGGTGGTCGGAACGCTTTCCTAATCGCTGCTCTGCCATAACCATTTTGTTCGAATACTCGAGCAAGAGTTGCTAATTCTTGTCTTGTATTCTCCTTGTCGGCTATCCTTCTTGATCTACAAACCAGTGTTGTCAGGACTGATTGTAGTTGAGCAGGGTGGTGGTGTGAATTAGCATTTAGGTAGCGATTGGTGTGCGTGGTCTTCCTATAAACCGTGTGCCCCAATTTGCCATTCTTCTTGGTGATGAGAACGTCTAGGAATGGAAGGTGGTTGTTCTTCTCCAATTCCATCGTAAACTGGATCTTATTATGGATGCTATTGAGATGGGTAAGGAAATCGGCAAGTCGATTCTTACCGTGACCCCATATGGCAAAGACATCATCGACATACCGAAGCCAAAGTTTCGGTTTGTAAATGGTGCGTCCAGTGCTTTCGATTCGAAGTCCTCCATGAAGAGATTCGCAATGACGGGAGACAAAGGTGAACCCATCGGCGCTCCTTCTACTTGCTTGTAGCGTTGACCATTATAGATGAAATATGTATTCTGGAGACAATGATCGGCAAGTTTGATGATGTGTTGAGGTGGATCATACTTCTGTTTAATCACGTTTAGAGCTTCGGCAACTGGCACTTTAGTAAACAGAGAGACGACGTCAAAGCTCACGAGGATATCGGTCGGTGTAATTTTCTCCTTTTGCAGCATCTCGATGAAGTGGGTAGAATTCATAACGTATGAAGCCGCATCTGCCACATGCGGCTGCAGATGTTTAGCTACGAACGCTGCAAGTCGTTGGATAGGTGATCCTATGGAACTAACGATAGGCCTAAGCGGTGTTCCATCCTTATGAATTTTTGGGAGACCGTATATCTTGGGACATTTAGACGACTTTTCTCTAGGTATAAGTTGATTTTGCACTTCAGTTTCGATGTTACTCTCCTTTATCTTCGACTTGGTGGTCTTCTCCAAATACGTTGTTGGATCTGTGGAGATACATTTGTAAGCACTGTCCTGCAGTAAAGAAATCATTTTAGAGTGGTAGTCATCGTTGTTCATGATAACGGTGACATTTCCTTTGTCTGCAGGAAGAATAATGATGGTTACCAACGTTACTACAAGCAACGGCCGGCCATTCTCTACGAACACCAGCCATCCGTTCTAGCAGTACAGCTCCCTCGATGCTAGTTGCCACAGTAATTGATAAACAACCTATTCAGTCAGCTGTACATCAAGTTGACAGTCCGTCGTGTTGCCGCATAACTAGAAGCCAAACCAGGACTACTACAAGGACTTGAAAATGACGAATGTGATTTCGTCGAAACGTCGTCCAACTCCAAGTGCCATTCAAGATGTTCTTCAACCAGTTGGAGAAATCTTCGAATTTATTAAGCGGTATGACACCCTGAAATGTTTACCTTTAATACATATCAGCCGCGAAAACCTTCGTAATATTATTATACGTCTCTACGGGGAGAATATATTCCATCAAACCAGAAGTTTTGAAATACTGCGGTCCAAGAAATGTAAAAATCTATGCAATTTGACATTCCTGCAACGCTGCAGAGATCAGAACATCATCCCGACCTGTGCTAGATTGTCATTCCATCGAAAAACGTATCGGACCACGAACATTCTGAACAAGGCGAGTGCTGCTCTTCTTCGAGATTCCATCAAAGAGACGAGACACATTTTGGCCAAAATAAATAAAGAACTTCTTGATTTGCATCTTCACCTCAGCGGGATCATCCACCCTATGATCTGGAACATCATCGACCAATTAGCAGACTTTCGAGCGGAAACTAACAGAAACCTCTACACGATAAAGCAAAGGAAGAAATTCGACCATCTTTATTCAACGCAAAAAGGGTATCGTACTACTAATCTGGATATGTCTAAAGTTGTCCGTAATATTTCTGATATTACTTTGGATGAATCTGCGATATCTGCACTTGCTAAAGGTTTCAACTACGCCATAGCTCCAAAACGTATTCCAGTGGAATCTATCATCTGCGGAGTAGAAACTGCGATTTCGAGACTGGATAAGAATACCGCCGATCTCATCCGACAAGATACCTCTCGAATCTTACGATTGGCTAAACCACCCAAATCGAATCTATCCCGTGATGAATCTTTGGCACTCAAGAATCTTCGTCAGAACAACAACATCATTATTCTTCCTGCAGACAAAGGAAATGTCACCGTTATCATGAACAACGATGACTACCACTCTAAAATGATTTCTTTACTGCAGGACAGTGCTTACAAATGTATCTCCACAGATCCAACAACGTATTTGGAGAAGACCACCAAGTCGAAGATAAAGGAGAGTAACATCGAAACTGAAGTGCAAAATCAACTTATACCTAGAGAAAAGTCGTCTAAATGTCCCAAGATATACGGTCTCCCAAAAATTCATAAGGATGGAACACCGCTTAGGCCTATCGTTAGTTCCATAGGATCACCTATCCAACGACTTGCAGCGTTCGTAGCTAAACATCTGCAGCCGCATGTGGCAGATGCGGCTTCATACGTTATGAATTCTACCCACTTCATCGAGATGCTGCAAAAGGAGAAAATTACACCGACCGATATCCTCGTGAGCTTTGACGTCGTCTCTCTGTTTACTAAAGTGCCAGTTGCCGAAGCTCTAAACGTCATTAAACAGAAGTATGATCCACCTCAACACATCATCAAACTTGCCGATCATTGTCTCCAGAATACATATTTCATCTATAATGGTCAACGCTACAAGCAAGTAGAAGGAGCGCCGATGGGTTCACCTTTGTCTCCCGTCATTGCGAATCTCTTCATGGAGGACTTCGAATCGAAAGCACTGGACAGCACCATTTACAAACCGAAACTTTGGCTTCGGTATGTCGATGATGTCTTTGCCATATGGGGTCACGGTAAGAATCGACTTGCCGATTTCCTTACCCATCTCAATAGCATCCATAATAAGATCCAGTTTACGATGGAATTGGAGAAGAACAACCACCTTCCATTCCTAGACGTTCTCATCACCAAGAAGAATGGCAAATTGGGGCACACGGTTTATAGGAAGACCACGCACACCAATCGCTACCTAAATGCTAATTCACACCACCACCCTGCTCAACTACAATCAGTCCTGACAACACTGGTTTGTAGATCAAGAAGGATAGCCGACAAGGAGAATACAAGACAAGAATTAGCAACTCTTGCTCGAGTATTCGAACAAAATGGTTATGGCAGAGCAGCGATTAGGAAAGCGTTCCGACCACCGAAGACCAAAACGCAAGACGCAGAAGAGGAGAGACCTTGTGGCACGGCGTACCTACCTTACATCCGAGGCACGACAGAGAAAATCGGAAGAATCCTTAGAAAATGTAACATCAGGACAACCTTTACCACGGATAGAACAATCCAGTCCATACTGAGGAATCCTAAAGAGTACATCCCTTTAGAAAACCAAGGAGTCTACGAGATACCGTGTCGGGATTGCGATAGCAGCTACATAGGCCACACCAACCGGAGAATAAAGGCACGCAAGGAGGAACATCAGAATTATGTTAAGAAGATGGAACACACTTCATCGCTAGTGCATCATATATGGGATACTTCGCACAAGATTGATTTCGAAAACACCAAGAGCATTGTCAGCGTCGAACACAAAAACGCATGCATCATACGAGAAGCCATCGAAATCGTAAAACGTCCGAATTGTATGAACACCCGCGACGACACAAGCCGATTACCTGCATCGTGGTTACCAACGTTACTACAAGCAACGGCCGGCCATTCTCTACGAACACCAGCCATCCGTTCTAGCAGTACAGCTCCCTCGATGCTAGTTGCCACAGTAATTGATAAACAACCTATTCAGTCAGCTGTACATCAAGTTGACAGTCCGTCGTGTTGCCGCATAACTAGAAGCCAAACCAGGACTACTACAAGGACTTGAAAATGACGAATGTGATTTCGTCGAAACGTCGTCCAACTCCAAGTGCCATTCAAGATGTTCTTCAACCAGTTGGAGAAATCTTCGAATTTATTAAGCGGTATGACACCCTGAAATGTTTACCTTTAATATATATATATATATATATATATATATATATATATATATATATGTGCATTTCTATCGAGTTCGCCTCCTCATACGGAACAGACTTCCACCGCTCCGGCAGAAGGAAAAACGCCAGAGCTAATTTTTTTGTTGATTTATACATATCTGACGTAATTCTATAGCGACCACCTGAGAGGGGTAAATAAATTCTGTTTTTAAAGAATCGTGTATAACTATAATTTTCTATCTAGTTTGCTTCCGTTACAATTACCGGACTTATGCAACTCCTCTTGTATATATTGTGCATACTATACGATCGGTTTAGCCTCCAACAGCATTGCCACATATACTAGGTGCAATTCTGCAAGTTTTTATCTGAATATTCTGTCTTAACCCGGGAAAAGTTTATGCGTGGTCATTTTAGTATCGCTCAAACCGTGATATCGGATGTAAGTTAGTCAGCTGTGTATAACTTACGCGCATTTAGTTTATTAGTCACTTATCATTAGCGGTATTATACCTGCAGCAGTGTAGTGAATATTCATTCGAAAATGGTACTCCCAGGTTCAAGGGGGAAACTAATCGTAAAATTAGTAAAACTTGATTTTAACGGTAAGTAATACCTATAGTTATTCAACTTGCATGAGCACTACACATCGTAAAATCTTTTTGTATGGTATTTCAAGCACAGTTTTGGAAATATTCCGCTATATTCAATTGTGAATTATTTTATTTGTCAAAAGATCTTAGTACAAATTCATAATAGTTTTCCACATTAGATTAAATTGTTGATTAATATTGAAATAAGTGCATCAGATTATGTTTTTGTTATAATTCGTGTTACATATTTGGTTTTCATTTGACGAATTTTAGCTCCAGACATTAAGAAAAGACTACCGGATGTGCCTAATTCCCCAAGTCATTATAATAAAGTACAGGTTAGTGTAATAATTTTAATTTGTTTCAAGTTCACTAAAGTGAATATTGATTTACATTGTCAGCTATTTGTAACCCGTGTGGCGGCAAAACCCTAATTGCATCACCTTTATTATGTAATTGTATTTGGCTTACGAAGTTCTTTTTAATCTCCATTGTAGTTTGTTTCTCCTTTATCAAAGCAATTTAAAACTCTAAATATATTATACATAACTTTCTTGTATTACATTTCCGTCAAATGACATCAGCCTAATAGTAAATTGATGTGAAAAATGCGACCGTCAGCAAGAACACGATTATGTCAGGTGATAAGTAGCTTTTGCATTATTTGTTTATTATTAATGTTGTTATTGTGTGTTGCACTTACGCGAAAAAACTATTTTTTATTAAGATTAACAAAAATTGAAATTGGCCTGTCTGTTCTAAATTTTGTCGGTAGTGTAGGGTATGAAGTTAATGTTCATGAATTTTTAGGACTGGCTGTTGTCAAAAGAAAACATCCATGTTGCACCTCAGCAAAAATCTGCAGAAATATCACTTGTAAGTCAACCAAAACATAATTTGGTATTTTTGTAGTTGTCCTATTTACCTTTTTATCCCTTGCTTTGTTTTTGATTTGTAAAATAATTAATATTGGAAAAAACTTAATACGATTTGGTTTAGGAGAACGTTGTCGGTGAAACACATCTGGGAAATAAAAATGATTTGACTTCTATAGATTTTCAAAATTATAAGAGCAATAGTTTATCTGAAAAGTCGGCAAGTTATGTTTACCAGTCTTCTTCATCATCGTATGTTCCAGAAACTGATTACAGTGATAGTTCAGTAGAAAATCTAAAACAAAAACGCATTTCTGATGATGAGAAATTCTTAACATTGAGAAACATCACCACCGAAAAAAGCCAGCTAGATGGCAAATCAATCTGTTCATTAGAAATTCCGTGCCAGAATAAAACTTCTGAGTTGAATAATTTATTTACGACGTTTGCAAGAAGCAATATAGGACTATCAAATTATGTCGCTTATAGCGCTGAAATAGACCACTATAGAAACCAAGACGGGCAATTAAATACAATTTCAGCAATCCAAACAATAAATCCTAATTCTGAAAATGTATTTATTTCCGAACAGAGAAATAATATTAATAAAGCTTGCAGTACTAAGACAAATACCCCTTCGAGGATTACCGAAATAGAAAAACATGTAAGTACTTATATTTATTTATTTTCATATCTGGTTAGATTCTTCGATTACAATTTAAGTTTTAGGACTCTGTGTATAACATAACCTAAAAATCAAACTTTAATCGACGATATCTCAAAAACTGTTTGAAAAATTGCAATAGGGATGTAACAAAACAATGTAGGTGCCTTTTTTAAAAATTAAATATTTCTATAAATACTAAAAAATATTATTTAAATAGGTATAATATAATAAAGTCGTATCCCAGGGTTTTCTAAAAAAAAATGTAGTGTGATTGAGATTAAACTTATTATAGATTTCTCAATATAGTAACTACTATGTATATCGGAAATATAAAATCAGCTCTATTTCTGAAATGGTTAATTTGAAGACTTATGTTTACTAAGATTTTTTAATTTTAATAAGCATCATTACTTAACATTGTTGTTAAAATTTTTACATTTTTTCCGCAGCCTGTATATTTAAAACTTACAAATCAAATCCTAGAGATATCTAGTACCTTATTTACATCACGACTTCGTATTTTAAGTGCTAGTTTAGGTTATACACAGTTTAATCATGCTAATAAATCTGTCAAGATCAAAGATGTAATTGAAATAAATTTTATAGATTCAAATTAGTTTGGAAAAAAATAAGAAAAAAAGAACTGTATGTAAATTTTGCTACGATTCGGTCACAAATTTTGAAAGGCATTTGACCAGAAATCATCACGATGAAAAGGAGGTACTAGAACTAGCCAAGTATTCAACAAAAAATGCAAAAGATAAAAATATAAGAAGAAAGTTAATTGCACTATTAAGGTATGAAACCCAGTTTCAAGAATTTGCACAGAGAGAACACGAAAATCCAAAACAATTGCCCTGTTCTTATTGCAAGCGTTTGATTTCTGTCAATTACCTATTCCGTCACTATAAAACATGTATTGTTAAAAAACCAGTCGATAAAAGTGGAAAAAGGGTGCAACATAGAATTCAATCCCATACTTTGTTAGCATGCGCCAACGAAATCAGTAACACAAATACTACTTTACGGATTCTTAAGGAAGTTTATCCAAAAATGAAAGCGGATCATATATCATATGTCGCGAAACGAGATCCACTAATACGGCAATTTGGCGAAGCATATCTAAAGAAACACAAACGAGCTCAAATAGTTTATGCTTGTTCTAATAAGCTAAGGGAATGTGCTAGACTTTTAATAGAAATACGACGCCGATCAGGTATGACTAATATTTCATTTTTCGATATCCTTAATCCCACCCTTTTTGATATTGTTGTCGTAAGTGGAAGAACCATTAGTGGTTACGATGAGAAAGAAAAAAACTATAAAGCTCCAAGTTTGGCAATTCATCTGGGGACACTATTAAAACAAGTTTGTGATGTGTGTAATCATGTACTAATGAAACAGGTACCAGGATTTAGATGTGAAAATATTGATACGAAACTATTAGATGTGAAAATATTGATACGAAACTAAAGGAAATAAAAAGGTTTAAATTACTAATAGAAAGCCAGTGGAATAACGAAGTTTCTTCATTGGCCATAAAAGATATGGCGGAACAGAAATGGAATAGACCAGTTGCCCTACCATTTACACAGGATGTCATGAAATTTAGAGATTATGTTACCGGAATTGCTGAGAAAAATGTGGAAAGTTTAAAACTAGACCAGACGAACGAAAAAGCTTATAAAATATTAGTGGATGCCACTTTAATACTAACAATTTTATTCAACAAGAGGAGAATTGGAGATGTCCAGTACCTCAGTACTGCTTCATATTTAAAACCACAACCATATCGGGACCAAACTGAATATATTGAAAAATTGTCCGAATCGGAAAAAGTGCTGACAAGAACTTACAAAAGAGTAGTAGCAGGCGGTAAAGGTAGCAGACCCATTATCATTCTATTTCCTAAAAATTTGCAAGAATATATTAATCTTCTATTGGACATCAGATCAAAAACTAAAATAATACCCGAAGAAAATTCTTATTTATTTGCGCATCCGCATGTACGAAACGACTGGATTAGGGCAGATATTGTGATCAAGAAATTTGCAAAATCCTGCAATTTGGAACATCCAGAATTAATCTCATCGAATCGTTTACGGAAACAAGTTGCAACGTTGATGCAAATAATAAATCTGCCAAAAGAAGAATATACCCAATTCGCAAGATTCATGGGGCACACTGAAAAAACCCACCAGGATTATTATGAGTAAGTAACACGAAGTACTGTAATAGCAACAGCATTAGTTTGTTTGAATAGATTAGTGCTTAAACGTTGTTTTTTTTAAGACATTCTATGTATCCCAACATTATATCAAAATTTGTGATCCTATAATACTTTACCTTTTTATTAAAATTTGTAAACCAACATTGTAATTTTATTTGCTCTATATGTTTACAGAATAACCCAAGATGCCTATCAAACAGCAAAGGTGTCTAAATTACTGACTTTATTTGACAAGGGAATGGGTACAGAATATAAAGGAAAGGCACTAGAGGTTATTAATGTAGAACCTAACATGGACATATTAGAAGAGAGTGAAGAAGACGAACCACCTACGACGGAAACTACAACATCAATTAAAGAAACGCCAAACATAGAAGAAGAAACCATGGATGAAAGGGCGAATTCACACATTCCACAGAACAACCAAAGAATTAAAAAAGATATCGCCGGCGGAAGAGTTCGTTGGACTCAAAAACAACGATCTGTTGTAAAATCCTATTTTAAAGAACACATTAAATCTAAGAGAGCTCCCAAAAAAGAAGAGTGTCTAAAGCTTATAGCTACAAATACCAATTTATTTAGCAATTTAGATTGGGTAAGAATAAAAACTTTGGTTTACAATAGTTACAGAGATAAAAATTAAAGTTAAAGCTTAATTACATATTATTATTACATATTGCATAATTGCTTAGTATTTTTTATTAATATTATTTTAATTTTTCAGTAGAAACCTATATGTTTAGTTTTACTTATCTGGTAGTATTATATTTTTGCTAGATAAGCTTTATAATACATTCATTTATTTTTTTAAATATTCCTTTTTTTCATGTATTCATAGTGTATAATCTCAACATTCATTAAAATTGTTTAAACATAATATTCAGTGTATTTTTTAAGAAAAAAAAACACAACTTTTGTGCCATTTAAAATAAGATAACTTAGCCAAGCTACTTGACAACGTCAAAAAGAGGTTAATTTCAACTAGACATATCAATGTTAATTTTGGAACTGCCAATTACAATTTGTATTTACCTACTTTACAACAGCAAAATTCATTTTGTCATTTCCAAAAATCAAAACCGCTGGAGATGAATTCGTACTAAGTATGAATGAAGATGTTTGTTAGTGTTTCATATGACTAAAATCATAAAAACTTAGAGCATTACTTAAAGCTAGCTTTCATTATTTTTTTAATTCTAAAATGGACAGCTACTATTGCTTGTAGTATTAAAACACTTTATATAAGGTTAAAAAATAAAAGGAAAGTTGTTTCTGATTAGATTAGACTTTTAAGAGATGTTGTATCGGACTTTTTCCACTGTCTCAAGTGTTTTACACACAACGTTTCGGGAGTTTGTGTTCTACTCCCGTCCTCAGGTGAATGAACTCCTGGCTAGTCCTGAGAAGGACTGATTTTTTGTACGTCTTTTCACGTACACTCGGTGCCTACCGCGGGGTTTGAACCCGGGACATCATTCAGAAAACATCTTAGACTTTTAACTTCAGCATCTTTCATTTGAGGCTTTAAAATATTCTTATAAATTCGGTCAACTCAGCGTTATCTATAAGTTATCAATTACTGTCGTAATTGTAACTATTTTTTTATGTTAATTTCTTATTTATTAAAATTCGGCGTATAATCTTATTAAATATGCCAAAATTCTCAACATTGTATACATACTACCCAAGCATATCAGTGTCGACAGTAATGGTAATTTTATTATTGATCATTTAATCTAATTCTTTACACTCTTAGCGAAACGTAAGTGTCCTGCTTATGGATGCATTCTACTTTGCTGCATATAACTATAACATAAAAAGTGAAGGTTAATTCTAGTTATATTTGGAGGCACTCTAGTCAATAGAGTCACTGGCGTCAACACAGCAACGTTGCCGCACCACGGAGGCGAAACAGTTGAGCAAATGTGAACATAAAGAAGGAGGCATTGGCTACTATTGCCTGTCCGCTCTGTATAAGTGTATAAAAAAGCCACGCCATCTATATAAATTACCATAAACTTAATTGTATAACCGCAGATAGGGAAACGGCGAAACCGCCTCAAATAGAAATCGTTCAAATTTTGTGTGGGGGGTAAACTCAACGCGGGAATTCATTTTAGCAGGAAAAACGTCGTCGACTCCGATCGGAGGCGGAACGGAGTCCAACTCTTATGTACTGTATAGTGTTTGGAGACGTATAAGTAATATGCGTACATGTATATATATATATATATATATATATATATATATTAAAGGTAAACATTTCAGGGTGTCATACCGCTTAATATATATATATATATATACAGGGTGATTTTTAAGTTGATTCTTTCCGTGTAGCAAGAAATAAAGCTAAAAAATAAGCATTTTTTTATTTACCAATTTTCCGAAATATCAAAACTAACGGAAGTACAGGGTGTTAAAGTTTTAAATTAAAAACTAAACTTTGGCGCAAAGGCGGGTGGACAATTTTATTTCTGTTTATATCTGTTGTCAAGCAATGACCTGTCAACTAGTTTTCCATTGTAATTTTCTTAATGTTATTGCTACAATAATGACTCATGTTTATGGAAATAATGAATGAGTGAATATGCTTATTATTTACGGGGAGTGTCGTCAAAATGCCGCTGCCGCATCGCTCTTATACGCGAAATGTGTGTGTAGAAGCGAATGCTGATAATTTTGAACATATCATTTAAGTTAGATTAAGTTTAGTTTGATTTTAGTTAAGTAATTTAGTTCTTAATTTGAAACTTTAACACCTTGTACTTCCGCTAGTTTTTATATTTCGCAAAAGTGGTAAACTTTTTTTAGCTTTGTATCCTGGTAAAAGGAAATAATCAACTTAAAAATCACCCTGTATATACAGTGTGTCCCCGGATAGGTGAAACGACTCTTGTAAAAGGTAAAAGATTTTCGATATAGATTTTCATTTTTTGGGGTACAGCCCTGCTTGGTTAAAGGCGAATTTCTAACAGCATTTCAGTTTTAAAAATCAAGTATGCCTTGCAAATTTTCAAAAAACGTGCATGTGGCAAATACGACAAAAAGTTATTAAGAGAAGTTGTTTAGAATCAACATCTAGGCGCCTATACCAAATTTTACTTTCAACAAAAACTGCTATGGAAAAACAAATATTTTTAACAAAGTTTTTTATTTCATAATAAAAAACTTTGTTAACAATAAAATTATTTGATTTGGGAAATAAACATTAAAGAAATATTTGTCACATAAAAGGCACTTAGTTAGAAAAAAGCGTTTTTCGAAATTGTGTAAATCCAAAAAGTGCTATTTTTCGGAAATTAAGCACGATTTCAATGAGATTTTTTTATTGTGTGTTAGTTTTAGCTGACTGAACAATCTCAAGGCCTAAAAACTATTTTTCGTAAAATGTTCTATCTTACGTTTGGCCCATTTGTAATCACTTTGCAACCACCTCTGGTCGTCAGTGTTTGATTTGCCAAGAAATTCTAAATATTTTTTTTCATTTAATACCAGCTTTTTGGCGTCACTTTATTTATTATTTGTTTATAATAAGTTTCCTACGTAGTGCACACTGTGGTTTGCGAATTTGAATTCGGCGCCGAGATGGCCTTGCGCCGAGTTGGCTGGCGCCGAGATCTCTCCGCGCGAGTTGTCCCGGCGCCGAGCGACGCCGAAGTGGCGGCGCCGAGATGTCCGGCTTCGAAACTAAGTATATTAGTATCCTGTATTTTTTTTTAAATTTTAGTGTACTTGATTGATAGATATTTTTTAAAGGGATTTTAAAGTCCCGTTGGTAATTTGGCAGGGTAATATACACACATACACAGTAAGCAGCAAATTTTATTTTTAAAACAATGCTTTTAATGCTCACGATATTCAACAAAATAGTTTATATTCGCATTACAACAGATATGTGTTACAGGTGGCACAATTAGACTGCGGCCGAAACTCGATAGCTTTAGAGCTGAACATTTCACAGTGGCCTCAGTTTAGGGTAAAAACTGACCAATGTTTACCACGGTGTCCTAATCTTACGTCATCTGGTACACTGTAGTTGTATTTACGGCGTTTGGTTGGAACAGGTGAGGATGTTGAGGTCCTACTTTTACGTTTTTTATTTGGCAAATCTATTTGATTCATGAGACCTAAAGCTACTGATCGACGATATTCCAGAGCTGTGAGTTTTTCAAACTGCTGATTATAAATTACTGCGGAGTTCACAAATGCAGTATCAATGAGGTCCCAAAATATGCGATGCCGCCATTTTTAGACTTCCTATTAACACAGTATGAAGCTCTGAGTTGGTCTGCCAGATCCACTCCACCCATGTTGTCATTGTAATCGAACACAATTGCAGGGTATGGTACTTCTTTTGATGTTCCATCTTTCTGCTTCCGTTTAACTTTACTCTCTTCATTTCCGCAGAGAATCTATAATCGTATTCACCACGTACCATCTTTTTCTCGTTTGACATATTAGTCGGTATACACTTTCGATTTGACTATCGTACCACATGCTAGTGTACTGTCTCCTAAAACATAATTGGAAAATACTTGTTGTAGCTCCTCATTCTTCCCTTGGTACAAATCAAATTTTATAATATAGAATTTTTGGTCCGCAAGGCACCATAGCTTGTAGCACCTTTTTATAGGCTTACGGGGATTGTATTGTTTGAGGGAGCTTCTTCCCTTTAAAAAAATCATCGATTCGTCTATGCTAAGGCTTCTAGTTCCATTACTGCAATTGGAAAACTGTGAATTCAAAGTGTGCATCATTGGTCTGCGTTTGAGGCTTTGTCCTTATTCTCTTTATCTTCTGCTTTATTGTGATTTGCATATAAATATGCCAATATTTGCTCGAATCTATTTCTGGTCATTACTTGGCCAACCAAAGGTACACCCAAATCCTCACTAGAACTCCAGTAGTGTTTCCAGTTAGGTAACTGGTTATAGCCCATAAACATATTGAGCCCAAGGAATGCCAATTGCTCCCCTTTTTTTAGATTCAAAGTTTTGTCCTTCTGCGTAGCATATAAATTACATTGAAGCATCAAATCATCCACTACTGTACCTAACAATGTTATAAACACACCAGTAGGAGTTTCGCATGACTGAAATGCATCGGCAATGGCACCTTCCTGTAGTTTATAGTCCAAATTGGCTTCACAAACATCATTTTCTTTCACTTTCTATCAACACTGTCATGCGACTGCTTTGGTTTTTCCACTGGCTTGTGGGTTTGCGATTCACCAGTGGTAGCGTTTATTTGCGAACTTGTTTCTCGTTTTTCATCTTCTTGAGGTACACTAATAGAATTGATGTTCTTAGAGTTATTGTTTCATAAGATCATTCGCAATCAGAAGCATTGTCGTCGCTTTCGCTGTCACTACATGCGACAGTGTCTGGTAAATTTGCTACAAATAGTTCCACATTTTCTGCTGCAGCAATTAGTTCCTCATTAGTAAGGGCCTTCTTCTAATAAATATACTGTTGGCATCGTATTTTCAAAATCGAAACGTATAAAAGTGTAACATTACTTTACATGTAATGTGACCAAACTTGCTTTGTCAAATTCCTGAAGGGACTCTGACGTCCCGCAGATATTTTAGAATTATGTAGGTATGTATACAGTGTGGTCCATTAAGTGTGCAACAAATGGGAAATTTTTTTATTAGGTGTACAATCGAAATTTAAATATTGCCAAAAGTTAGTGCATGTTCGATAACCATATCCGATGCCCTTAGAATGGCTTCAAGTCGAACAATATACAGGGCAGGACAAAAAATATGAAATTCGTTCAAGAATAAAGTTACCTTATTTCAAAAAATATAGCAAAATTTTATTGAGAAAAGTTGTTTAGAATCAAAAGTTATGCTCAAATACAAAGTCACGGCCTCCTATTCCAATTTTGATTCTTTTTTTGTAAAATTTTGTATTATCCCCGTATGATACATATTTTTATTATTCTGATTTTATTAAGAGTTTTTCATATGTAAATTATTATTAGTAAAGCATTTGCCTTGTTAAAAAAAATATTTGCGAAATTCTAAAGTTCTGTTAAATATCGTTGCAACAAACATGAAGTGGACGCTTACCTAAAAAAATATAAATCCAAGTAAATTTTACAAATACGCTTCAAGTTGCTAAAAGTTATTTAAAAGGGATGTGGTTGTGGCTACTGTAAATACATATAAAATCAAAATAATAAAAATATGTATCATACGGGGGTAATACAAAATTTTCCAAAAAAAAATCAAAATTCGAATAGGAGGCCGTGACTTTGTATTTGAGCATAACTTTTAATTATAAACAACTTTTCTCAATAAAATTTTGCTATATTTTTTGAAATAAGGTAACTTTGTCCTTGAACGAATTTCATATTTTTTGTCCTGCCCTGTATATTGTTTGACTTGAAGCCATTCTAAAGGTATCTGATATAGTTATCGACATTCACTAACTTTTGGCAATATTTAAATTTCGATTGTACACCTAATAAAAAATTTTCCCATTTGTTGCACACTTAATGGACCACACTGTATATGTATAATCTGTAACCTCATATACCTTCCGGTGTAGAGGCTGGATGATATACAATTAGTAAATATAATTCAAGCAAAATACATGCACAGTAATGACAACTTACTACCTTCAAACTTTCAAGTTTTCACTAAATCAAGGCAATAATTAACACCAAAGACCCCAAAACGTCGATTGCAAATATGCAATAGCGTCAGCTGTCAAACGAGTCTGCGGCGAAGTAAACAAAGTTAGTTATTTTGGCTTATAGTCCTACCACACCGATATAACCGTGTATAGCACGACTAGAAGGTGTAGGTACTGAAAGCTCCTGTCAGGAAATAACCTTCCAATTCCTTTCCGTCTTACTATCTCTAGGTCCTGTTGCTCCATTTTGGAGTATAGGGCGTCCCTGGGGACGTTTCGGTGACAGTAATTGTTTTTAGCACTAAGGTTGTCAGTCTTACACTAAATGTTCACTCACTTACACTACATTACACATTTTCTAGTTACTTTTATTGGGGGTTGTGTTGTATTACTTGTATACATTGTATTTCCACAAAGTCTTTCCATTTTTCTTTGTCCATGGCTAATTCTTTTATTTGGTTCCATGTCCCACCCTGAGTCTTATATTCATTTTCGACACCTCTTTTCCACGTTAGGGCTGGTCGACCCGGCCTTCTTCTTCCCCTTATGCTGTATTCTAAAGCTTGTCTGGTTATATCGTCAATAGGTTTCCTCAGTGTGTGACCAATCCATTTCCAGCGGCGTCTTTTTATAGTGACTGCTATTGGTTCTTGTTTTGTGATTGTCCATAGCTCTACATTCGAGATTTGATTCGGCCAGTAAATTTTCATGATCTTTCTTAACGCTTTATTTGTAAATGTTTGGAGTTCTTTTATCTGTTGTTGTTCTCCGTCTTACTATAATAGCGGTTAACAGAACGCGGGACTAATAAGTCCCGTCGGGCGGCAAAGGGTGGATAAAAATTAGTTGTATAATTTATTTCAGAATTGAGTTATTCTTCACGACTTATTAAATCTAACTTATACAAAAATGGAGTTAGTTTAGCAATATTGTTCTTTTGGAAAAAAATACTAAAATAAATATTTTCTTAACTTTAATCTTTAAAATTACTGTAAGACGCATAGTAGGTATTCTAGCTAAAACATTCGAATGAAAAATAAAAATAGTTAAATATCTAGAAGTTTTCTACGATTTCAAAATTAAATTTTAATTACTACCTATCGGTAAATGGTTAAAGTCAAGGTGAGAAATAGGATGGATTTGTTGGAATGGGAGTGAAATATTACTATTTCGTTCCATCACCATATATAACATCATAATGAATAGCAAATCTATTCGAAAAGTCAAAAGAGATCGCTTAGAGCTTAAAATTTTTATTCGTCCAAAAAATGTTTTTTTACTTTAAAAGTAGTTTTGAATCCATATTTTAATATTGTAATATACAGAGTATTCTCACACTTGGGACTTGTTAATGGTTTCTTTGTATTTGATATCGGCATAGATAACCTGGTTTCTGTTATGGGCAGTGGTTCTGGGGTATTAGGGTTGCTAATCATAACATTGTAATTAGATTCAATATAACTTCCGGTCCAACGTCGTGAAAATAAGTTTTCATCAAATAACTCAAGTCCAAGCTGCTTTCTGTAGACAAGTATCGAGAGATAAAAAAAAACTGTTTCTCATCGGGCTGTGGAAATTCAACGTATGAATAATATGTTGGTGACACTGTAAGTCATTGTCAAATTCGAGGTTATCAGGTTAGGTTTTCTGTCAGTTATGACACAAAAAGACGCAAATCCTAACCTGATAACCCCGAATTTGACATTGACATACAGTGTCACAACATATTAGTCATACGTTGAATTTCCACAGCCCGCTGAGGAACAGTTTTGTTTTTATCTCTCGATACATGCTACATGGAATTTTCATGGAGGTGAAAAAACAGCAATCATAAGTTAGATCAGACACTTCACATTTATTGTCCTCGTTATTATCAGTGCAATCTATGACTTTTTCAGTGCAACATATGACTTTGTTGTCCTGATTTATAAATATACTAGCGGACCCGACAGACGCCCGCTGCCTGCTATTAGCGGGTTCAGCAAACGTTCTTTTGATATTCGAATTTTCGATTTTTTTTCATTTTAAAAATTATTGGGGGTGGTGGGGGTGAAATTTTGGGGTTATATGTTCTGATATGCGACAAATCTTTAAAAACTAAAAACAAAAAAAAAATCGTCAAAAATTTTTAAAAAATTCCTAGAACCCGATTGCAGCGCCACCTACCGCGTCCAATTGCGACACTAAACCATCCTGGGACCCACTCAAACACACACAAAAAAATTTAAATTTGTAATAACTTGCTCTGATGGAATTTCATGAGTGTGGTCATTATTTACGCTTCTTACGATCAGGGATTTACCATCTGTATTCAAACCAATGGTAATGTGTGCCTTGCAGCATTTCTTCAAAGTTCTGGTAACAAATAATAAGTTAGACACTATGTTATTGTTATTATTAACTTTGTCAAAATTAAGAAAATGCTGACGTACCCTTGGTGGCTTCGTTGATGTTGATGTCCTTTTTTATTCGTCTTTGGTCTAAACTCTCCTGGGGCCTTTTTAAACAAATTAGGTGAGTGATGTTCAGCACTTTTAAGGGTTTTTGCATCTCTTCCAAAACTGGACACGGTTTTTTTCAAAAGAATTGAGTGGGAGTGGAAATTCAATATAAAGTATAAACAAGGCTATAACCTAACAATTCCACAGAATCATATGGGCGGGCACTTCCTTGCGGAATTTTGAAGTTTTGTAATTTGGTCCCACTTGCGGGACTCACGGAATTTTTGAACGATCCCGTAAGTTGTGGGCGGGGTATGAGAAACCACTCCCTTGCGGGATTTTAAGTTTTGTAATTGGTCCCACTTGCGGGACTCGCGCCACTCTCATTTAATTATTAATTGCGGTACTGTTTTAACCCCTTCAGTC
Organism: Agriotes lineatus; assembly: GCA_940337035.1. NCBI lineage: Eukaryota > Metazoa > Arthropoda > Insecta > Coleoptera > Elateridae > Agriotes > Agriotes lineatus. Next base: position 55,652 of record CALNHX010006846.1, read on the forward strand.
CCAAATTAAACGTAAATTTTTTTTAAATCTTTTTTTAAAGTTATATAGACATAAATAAAGAGGTATGAACATTAAACATTTTTTTTTATGTTGCTTATATTTTTTTCATGATGTACACAGGAATGGACATTGGGACTTGGGTATAACGGTTTTTTAAACATACCCATTTTATTAGTATCCGAACTTACCAATACTTTTGAAAGAAAAAAAAGACAAATAGCAAAGCTTTTTATTTAAGGTCTGTGAAAATTCAAGAAACAATTCCTTTATTTTATAACGCATAAATGAATTTTACATTTTTCACAGTATACATGAGTCTTTTTATCGCACTTTTCGAATTTGCAACGCGTAGCTTCTTTTTTGTTGTCATAGTTGGGCGTATGGTCTAATTGGTCGTGACGAATTTCATCATGAGGACGTTTTTCCCCGTTTGATTTCTTCCGCGGTGCTGGAGAATTTGTACGTGAAGCAGGTTCACTAGATGGACGGCCTCTCTTTTTTGAATTTGACACAGGTTGATTCATTTTGATCAAGCATATGCTATTCTCAACTTGAAATGAAGCAAATCCAGAGGTTTTTCCTTGCTTCCTGTGTTCTCGTGATCCATTTTGTATTCAATCCATCTGTTCATAACTGCTAAATCTATAGCGTGAAAAAGCATCCTTAGGGTCGATTTTCTGGACCTAATATATATCCTGTACAAGGCAAGCAAATGATCTATTATATCTACCCCTCCCATGCTATGGTTATACAGTTTAACCACTTCCGGTCGTTTGATAGAAATATATTTCTTATCGGTATTATTCCAACGTTGCACCTCATCTTGGTTACCTATTCCTACAAAGTTGGACGCTAGTACAACTGATCTATTATCCATCCACTTGCAAAGGACAACTTTATTGTCATGACTGGTTACTTCTTCACTGAAGCCTCTCTTCGCTTTTGCTGCATCCTTATCATTTATAAGTGGTGGGTTTTTCAATCTGTTGACTCGTACAGTTCCAGCGGCGTTAATATTTTTCTGTAGCAATATTTCAAAAAGTTGATAAGTACTGAAGTAATTATCAAAATGTAAGTTACGCTGCTCTGGAATGTTCTTCGATAAGTGTAGAACGACACTAGCACCTAAACCAAACTTCTTCAGAACTTGTGGGTCTAATTCTGTTGTGCTGCCTTGGTATATTATAAAGTCGTGCATCATTCCACTTCTTCCACACAACATAAATATCTTAATCCCCCATGGATTTGATTTTCCTTTTACATATTGTTTGATGCTGAGCTGACCTCTAAACGGCACCATTTGTTCATTGATAGATAGGACTTTTTCCATTTTTAGTTGGCGACAGCGGTTTTGTAAACTCTCATATACTGGCCGCACCCTATATAACTTGTCAGAACAATTGTTTGGTTTTTCTAGATTGTTAACGATATGGATAGTGGTTCTAAGTTGAAAGAATCGATTTCGAGCCATGTTTTCTGAGAATTAAGCATCTTGAATTCTGTATCCCAATACATTCTAATTCTAGGAAACTTCAGATAAGACATAAGTAAATGTAAACCTACAAAAACTTGTATTCATTGGAATTGGTTTGTTTGAAATTATTTTTGTCTTGTTGCAGTGCATAGATGTTTGTCATTTCCGCCATGGTTGCAAATAAATGCTCTGGAATGTATCTGAAGAAGTACTCAATTGGAGGTAAAACCTCACTGTCTTCTAATGTATCTAAATCACTGATGTTGACGTCTGTTATATTAGGGTGAAATTTTTGAAGTACACGTTAGATTAAAATCGAGATAATTAACTGGTATTTCAACTTCTTCATTTTCAATAAACTATTCCGTACTTTCCACTACTGCTTGTATATCCATTTCCTGATTAATTGCTTTTTCTTGATTCTGGTATAACTTATCAGCTCCAATTCTAATCTTCTCTGCTAGGACGTGCAAGGGAATGTCTTCTTCATTATCGTCGTCTGAACAATACTCTATATCCGAATTTTCTTGTAACTCTTTCAACACACGTTCACATTCTTCATCCAGTTCGTCATCATCTAACACAGCTAAGAGTTTTTGGGCATCTTCAGGATCCTCTGGGTTATAAAGCTCTAAAAAACAACGTTAAGACTCAGTGTACACTCACATGGACATAATATTTTTCATGGTCACAACCAGTAAGACCTAATGTCCATACTAGTGGACACGAATACTTACACAGAGGCCACTGTCTACTTATAAATACCTGTCAAAATCTAATATTACCTGCATACCCCCTGACATATCTTATATCACTATACGTAATATGGTGTATAAATAACTTGTAATTTTAAACAAAAGCACATAAATACTCACCCTTGAATCGGCAGGAAGTGGAAGCCATTTTTGTTGCACAACAAAAACCATAGCCAGCTCATTAGTTTCCGCTAACGCGTCAGCGGGTATCGATGAAGCTGGCCATGCAAAAACATCTGTAGTAAACCATATTATGCATAGATGGCACTAGAAATGCGGGGAATTCAACGGGAAGTGTCTACTATACCATACAAGTTCTGAACATTGAAAATACCCGGTGGTTACACCTACGTAATATAAAATAACTGTCCATGGGAGTGGACAAAGGGACTGAACGGGTTAAGTCTTGTCCGAATATAATGTGGCCACGGCACATGCTTGTTGGTTCTGGAAGAACTGCAGGAATTTGTTTAAAATAAACATCACAAATGTCAGGCTTATCAGAAAACACAATCATCTTGCTATTTTTAGGTCTAAGGCAGGATACTTTCACCATTTTCATATACCGTTAGTACTTTTGCCACAAAAGATTTGTAAGTTTTTTTTTCTTTGGAATTGAAATCGGATTATTAAGATGGAATCTATACGAACGTGTTTCGACGAAGGTTTATTATTTATTTCGAAGTCGGTGAAATCTTATTCGTCATTGGAACTGTCGTGTAATGATATATCGTCATTCTTAGCTTCACTACTACTGCTTTCAGCTCTTCGAGAACATTTGTTTTGTACTCCACTTGGACTAGGTAGGTCAACGGGTGCATTCTCATCTAGTATAGTATTTTCATCAGAATATGTGCGTCCTGGTTCCAAATTTATAAGAGATACAGATTTTCCTGTAGGAATTTAACTTTTTTCTGTCGACTTTTAGTTGATTTTTCTCCACCTTTTCTACAAGCCTGGAGATAATTTAAATTACGGAACTCCCGGCGTCTGGTGGTTGAACAGCTAATGATGGTATTTTCTTCAGAACTTCTTCTCGATTCAAGGGTACAACAGGAGCAAAGAGCGTCACGTCTAGTGTTTGGCAAAGATGCGTGGCATTAGCTGGTAAAAAAATAGATTTTATTTCACGCATTTCACATTCTGCGATAACCTTTGGGCTGAGGTGTGAACTTAGATTATCCCCAATGATACACTTAGTTCCCTGTAGTTTATTAGCACAAGGAATCGCAATTTGCATAAACCACTCTTCAAAGTTAGGACCACCGAACCACCCTGACGTGGTCCGTCCGTATCTAGTCTCACGTGGACCACCTTCAATCTAAATTCTCCATAGGTGTTCAGCCTTATACACAACGTAGCAAGAGAGACTGTTCCCATTCGCTGCTACACTGAACATTACTGACATACATCCTTTGGAGAAATTCATGTTTCTTTCGGCGTATTTTACACCTCTCCCGAACACCATTTTTTGAGTTACGGGGTCGTCCGAGAAGTTTGTTTCATCAAAGTTGAGTATATTGCTTGGTGGAATTCCTTCTAACGATCTCTCTAAATGATCGAAATAAGCTCTAATTTGTTCAGTACCCACAGCAACTCACGCTCGTTTTACGTTTTGACATTTTCTAACAGTTAACTGTTGCTTATGGCGAGAAACAAAAGAGTTGTACCATGCTTGTCCAGATGAATTATTTTTGAACTTTGCGCCCAAGTGCTGAAAGTCAGCGCATGTTTCAAAATTGTGATTTCTTCTTTAGAAAAAACAAACTGACCGCCATGTTGTTTGGTGTGCCTCTGGAATACTTTGTTGCCCAATGTTTTTCCTGGGATATTATATTTAACAGCGGCCTCTCGAATAGATAAAACGCCATTGTTAATTTCAGCAACGGCCGCATGTAATGTATCCTCAGAATAATTTCGATAATTTGGTGCACCCAATTTTTTTTATAAACTCGGGGAATGTTCCTGGAACCAAAATTTCGGTTAAGTAGGTACTTATTTTTAATGAAAGACTGTTTGGGCAAAGTTACATTAGCATGGGCAAATCACTCTTGAAATGGGAAAAGTAACCCCAATGTTTTTTACTATACCCTGGGTGACATTGCCCGCCAAAATAATACGGTGAAAACAAGAAATCTCCAAGATTACGACAAATGAGCACCCTTAAGCGAGTCGCACATCAAAGAAACACGAAACATGAAATATGAAACATGACACATGAAGCTGTGTTTCATGTTGTACGCACACTGAAGAAACAAAGTGAAAATGTCGGACTCCGACGACGATGTAGCAGTCGCTGTTATAACAACACTTTTAGTTGCTAAAAGAAAAAAATAAACAAAAACGACGTTACTGGGTGCACCCGTATAATTTATTTATTTATTTATTTTGGTACTCAGCCAACAGCCGTTAGGTCAATTATAGGGGTCGCTGTACATTTTATGGGGACTTCCAACCCCACTAACGACTGTCATGATGTTATTGTGACATCCGGGACCAACTATTTACGTGACAGCACTATCACAAGGCGCCGAGAGAAGCAGCCATGGAACTCCCATCCAAGTTCTGACCAGAAAGAGCGTTGCTTAACTCTACTCATCGAACGTGAACGCTTGTTCAAGCTACACCACCCGGGACCTCTATCTATAATACAATCAATATTAAACATAGTTCGTATGTGGTGACCGGGGAACTAAATAATCACTCAGATAAATTCCAATCATTTTTTAGAATGTCTGTGCAGACGTTTACAAGATTAGTTTCTACTGTCGGACCTCACATAACTAAGAAAGATAAAAACTTCAGATTAGCTTTAGGAAATTAATGTAAATTAAACACAGTCTCTTCCTCATAACAATGAGGAAGACTGTGTTTAATTTACATTAATTTACTGAATCACCTCATTGTGAGTATGGACCAGATCCTGAATTTTTTTTTTGGCTTTAGAAGTCGAAGAAAAATTACTTATTACATTAAGGTAAGTAAATATGTATAAGTATATATTTGCCAATACAGATTCTCAGCAAACTTAAAGTTATAAATGTAAGATACAATTACTTATAATACCTTGAGTAGTCAAAGTTAAGTCGACTATTTTTGCAGTGGTATCACGAATGTCCATTGCGCTTTGGTACGATTAGGACGAGTGCGATAGCACGAGTCCTAATCCCAAGGGCAATGGACATGAGTAGTGATACCACCGCAAAAATAATCTACTTAACTTTGACTAAGTATGGCATTCGAGGGACTATTCAATGAACCAAACTACTTTTTCAAATTAGTTTTCAGTAAATCTAGCAACAAACTACCCAATTTCTATAGTAACAGAACACTAATATTGACTTTTTCTAATAAAAACTACATTTGTTTAAAACAGTCACTTGAATACCTTCTAGGAAGATATATCCGCTGATATTTTGTGATTGGTCAAGAAACGTCAAAATTCTGGATTTTCATTGATCACTTTTTGACAGATAACAGGTGAATTGAATAGTCAACGCAATATGAAAAAATTAATCAAAAATAGTAGTATTAACGAGATTAGCATAAGTTTGTCCATCTTCAGGATAGTATGATACTGTTGAATTATTATCATTAGATGATACTGACACTGCAGATGAATACTCAAATGAAACTGAAGTGTACGCAGTGCGACTCACATTATATCCTTCACGTAAAATGTCGTCGTAAAGCAACAAAATTCTCTGCTTAAACTGCCTTTTTTGAGCATCGCTTAACTTTTTCATATCAGGCAATAAACTTTTGAGGAACAGTAAATCACTGTCCTCTTCATCTGAGAAATCTTTTTTTATATTTATTGCTTAAGTCAGTTAGACATTGTACTGCTACTTTTTCCCAGCCACCATTATTTTGAATTTTGCGTTTCTTGGAAGTCGGCATCGAGGAGTTGCCCTATTAGGTACGTTTGTAGATGTGGAAGGAAGTCCACAGTCTTCAATCAAGCTTGGAGTGTATACTTCCTCAGTTATTGGGCTTTCGTGGTGTATGTCTTCACTGACCTGGTGAGGAAAATCTAAAGGAATTGTACGTTCTTCATCATTTCTTGTGATGTTCTGCAATTGACTGTTAGTTTCACATTCCAAAGTGTCTTCATCAGAGTCTGCATTCCTACTTTGGCCTCGAGATTTGGTATATGGTATTAAGAATTTTAATGCATCCTCTAAATACAAAGGTTTTTTCTTTTTTCCACAAGAACCAGTTGGTTTTGTCTCTCTAAAATGTCTCAGGAAGCTAACTCTCAGCATCCTCCATCTTTTTTTACATTCTTCAACTAAAACAATACATGAAATGTATCTATGTACTTTTGTAAATTACTGCATTATTGCATGCACCAACTATTATTTTTTATAAACTTTTAGAAGTTACTTGATTGCTGTCATTGTTACTATTTCAATTATGTTTTCTGATTTGCTGTTAGCACAAATATTTTAATCTTTTTTAGGTTTCTAGCCACGGGTACTGCATTTCGGGGACTATCATTTTACTTCATGAGAGAAGAGACTACCATAGGACAAGTAGTAGAAGAGACAACTGTAGCCATTTGGAAATATCTTAAGAAATAATATATACCTTTACCTTCCGAGAATATGTGGCTGGGAATCTCTAAGAGATATGAAGAGTTATAGAATATGCGTAACTGTATCGGAAGCATAGATGGCAAGCATATACGTATCAAAACTCCTCCCAAATGTGGATCTGCTTACTATAATTGTAAATCATATAATTCAATCGTGTTAATGGCGATTGCTGATGCCGACTCTCTTTTTATTGCAATATCAGTAGGAGATTTTGGAAGAAACAGCGATGGTGCAGTTTTCAAAAACTCTAAAATTGGAAAACTGCTCGACACAAACAAACTGAATGTTCCACTCCCCAGAATATTGCCTGGAGATAACGGCGTTCCTTTTCCAATGTTTTTTGTTGCAGACGAGGCATTTGCGTTACGGAAACAAATAATGAAGCCTTACACACAAAGAACGTTAGATAATCCAAAGAGAATATTTAATTACCGCTTGTCACGAGCAAGAAAGAGTGTAGAGTGTGCGTTTGGAATATTGTGTTCTAAATTTCGAGTATTCCATAAACCAATAGATTGTAGTGTTGACAGAGCTGAAAATATTGTCAAAGCTGCATGTGTTCTTCACAACTTCGTGAGAAAGCATGATGGAATATTTGTATCTCCAGATAGTTCTCTATTAGGTTGTATACCTGGAAATGACATGAACACCGCACCACAATTATGTGGTAGACCGACAACTGAAGCAGTCCAATTAAGGGGTAGACTATGTCAATATTTTTTAAAACCTGAAATAGCTTTACCGTGGCAGGATAAAGTATGCGTTTAATTGTTAAATACATGTCACTATTTGCAACTAGTGCTACTGAACACTACTGCAGTATTATAATGTTATAAATATATCGTACGTAGATAATAATAATAATAGCAGACTCGGGTAGTGGACATTATAATGAAATGAAAAGAAAGGCCCTAAATCGACAAATATGGAAGGCTGCAACAACCAGTCCAGAGACTGACAACCTAGGAGGAGGAGATAATAGGTAGATGATGTTGTTGCTATCAATGTATGTGACTTGTATTAATAAAACAATAAAATATATTCACTCACCTGTGCTTTTAACTTCAACAGCCACCTTTTGCCAGGCTAATTCTTTGGCATGTCTGTTGGAATATTTTTCCATGTTATAGTTATATAACACTTCGTATTTTTCCACTACACCCACAAAAAAGACATTAAACTGTTGATCGTCTCTCATCGTCTCGAAATTTAAAAACAAACTGCGTGAAACGTCTTGAAACGGAAACATAAAATACAACCAGTTTGCAAAGTTTGTTTCGCATATGCAGCGTTTCGCCGGTGTGCTGATTCAAGTCTAAAACAATGCGTTGCAATTGTATGAAACATGTTTCATATTTCATATTTCATATTTCATGTTTCGTGTTTCTTTGATGTGCGGCTCGCCTTACTGTTACGTTATTTATCAGATAAAAACCAATACGTACCTGAAAAAGACTTGTAACTATTATTCACAAGCAGAAGTTCATAACCCAGGAAAAAACCAAAATATGCGTCGTAAACGCAATTCTGTAGAATGCAACTGACGGACAGGCTACTAACAATGGCGTCGATCAGCCTGCACGCTCACAACCCCTACCAATGATGGTCAATTGCTAAAACTCCCGCGGAATTTAAAATAGGACCGCTATTAACTGAAACGACTTTCTTGGTTCGGATTGGGTAGAGTACCCCACAACTTTGTCTGCAGATTTAACATTTATTAATTGATCAGAAAATTTAATCTCGTCAAAAATTAAAGTACGCAATCTATCTCCCCTGTCAATTTTTTTCAACTTTTGATTCGAGGCGATTCATTAGCCCATTGTTTATACCAGTTTCAAAGGAAAAGTGTAAATATTTTTGCAATGCTATCCGTGATTAAAATTTACTTAAAAATCGATAACATTTTGGCCCTCTTTTATATAATGCTAACGCAATCACTTTATTTTTAGTTGTCCACTTTGGAAATTTTTTGGGAGCATTACGAACTTGTGACATAATAAATTCCACCCCAGCAGGATCAATACTCGTTCCAAGAGCCTTAAACATTTCTGCATTTGCTTGATTGCATGCAGTGGTTAGCTTATTTTTTGACCGAAATATAGCTCTCTTCAATTTGTAGAAATGCATTTGTTGTGATCTATAGAACATATACATTTTCTTTATCTTTGGAGTTAGTTCGGCTACTCTACGCACATTTATGGAACTTAAAAGTGTCTGTTTTGGTTGTACACCTGCATTACTTACTGTTTCTTGATTGTTATTGTGTTGTGGATTAAATTGTGGCAAATCTTCTGTTGCAGAAGTTGACGGTTGATCAAAAGAAAAGGTGTGTTTGCTGGTTGATGGTTGTTCGGGCAGTTGTGAAGATGCAGATGAAGAGCAAACAGCAGTAGCGATGTCAGAAGATGTGTAGCATTCTGGAATTCTGTTCGGTAATAGTCTTGATCTTAACCTTGCAATGCTGAGGTGAACTCTGTGGACATAGTTGCTGACGGCAGATTGACGTTCCGCATCCTCTTATTTCTTTCAGAAATTATGTTTAATTGATTAACTAGGTTTTATATTAAATATAAAATATAGAATATGTAAATAAAATTTTCATTAAAAATATATTCCATTAACAAAAAATAAGGCTTCATTTAAAATTTAAAAAATCAAATTAAAATTATACTTAAAACATTTCTTTAAAAATTATGTTTTAATTTGTGGTTATATTGAATGTCTAATTAAGCTCTAGTAACCCACTCTGGGCTCGTATGTAATAACCATATTCTTGCATTAAGATAACTGTTGGTGACCCATTCCGGGCTCACATTCAAGACCATATTCTTGCACTAAGATAATTGTTTAGTAACTCACTCTGGGCTCGTATGTAATAACCATATTCTTTCATAAGATAACGGTTGGTGACCCATTCTGGGCTCACATTCAAAACCATATTCTCGCATTAAGTTAAAGCCTAGTAACCCCAGCTGGGCCCATAGTTGTAGTCCCATTTACTGTTTCTTACTTTGTACGCTGACAGACGTTGGCGCCTGTATATATACCAATCCATGTGTTAAATTAATAGATCGGTTTGTTATATGTTGTCTTGTGATTTCCCCCCACGTCTGTGCATGCTTATTTTCAGGATGAGTTCTTCATTGTGTAAAGATTTATGTAAGGTGGGCCTGGAAGAAGTTTTAAGCGTCGCAGGTAGATCCCGTTTAGCCTTTGGATTTCGCCAAGGCGGAAAGTAGAAAGGTAGGCCATTTGCTTCCCGGTTTCTCTGGGGGTCTATTTGCATTTTCGTTCTTGTTTGATGGAACAGGGTGGCGCTCAATCTAATTTTGTATCATCCGTTTACCGTCCATTAGGCCGTTGCCCGTAGGTTATCTCGGGTAGAACCACCCCTTGCTTCGCTGAGTCTAGTCAGCATATCTTGTTACGGGCAGGGCAACGGTCCTTTGTGAGTCATTGTGCCGATTTTGAAAATTATCGCCCGCGCTTGCCGTTTAGCTTGTTCGTGACATTTTGAATGAGCGGGCGCGATGTCGTAAAAGTCGTTTTAGACCAGTGGTTCTCAACTTTTTGTGGCCCATCTCCCCTTTCTGGAGGTTGACTAACACCTATCGCCTTTTCATTTTCATTGTATGCCTAATTTTAATTTGAAGTAAAGTGTAAATAATGAAGCAGTTTTATTATTTTAAACAATTTTATTACCGTATATAAAAACAACCAAAGCAGTTTTATCCGGTCAATCTTAAATAGAATAGAAAAAAAAATGAAAATGTACATTTTTTACAGATTTTTCTAAGAACAAAGAAGTGAAATAATTAACTAAGATCATTGACGTACATTTAAAAAACAGGAGTACATGTTTTCATTTTTAAATTGGAATCTAGAAAATTAAAGAAAGTTGACAGTTAAAATTTGAAAATATAAATGAAAGTTTGAAAACTTTGTTATTGTTTTATTTTACCTTTTCAATGACTGCCTTGTGCTTGGTGGATTTCAGTTAAAGCTTGAATATCCGGCTTTATGTTCGTCAAGTTCAGGCGCAAGTTTCCTTTGAGGCAAATGTCCAACTTATTTCTTTGTTTTGTGAGGAGCTGGACAACAGAACTATATCCTTTTTCAACTAAATATGTTGACGGGAACGAGATGATAAGTGGTTCAGTTTTTCCCCATAGTTGTGGATAAGTGTCCATAAGCTTCACCCAGGCTAACTCGTAACCGCTCTGCTTGAAAATGATTTTCGCCTCACAGTCATACTTCCGATCTAGAAACTCCGTCTGCAAAGAGTTATCAAGTTTATCCACAGCTTCAAAACGAGAATGGATCTAGAATCCAATACGGAATTTGTAACTTGGTCAAATCTTCAAGTCTTGATTCCATGTCAGTTTTTAACTGGTCAAGGTGATCAGTAAAAAATAGGATTTTGTCTTGTGGGAGTTCAGGAGTCTCGTTAACTGACATTGAACACTTTTTAAGGGTCGGAAACTGAATCAGCTCTTTACGGCCAATATTTACCTTGTGAATATCAAAGATGGCGATGAATGATGAAATAATTCCTTTGGCCTTGATAAGGTTTATCTTGTTTCCTTGAAGCCTTATATTGACTTCGTTCATTGTTTCAAAAATATCTGTAAGGTACGCAAGTTGCAACTTGCAACTTCTACTGTACAGTACTATTTTGATTTTTCCCCCTTTGAATACTCATCGCCCCCCACTTATTTATTGCCCCAAATCGCGCACTTGGGGGTGATCGCCCCCAGGTTGGGAACCACTGTTTTAGACCGTAACACTTTACCTTCGGTAAATTATCTTTCCTAGATCCGGTTATTTTTTGTTTATATTTAGGTAAAAATTAATGACAGTTATGTTTTTTATCATCCAAAATACTGTACTAATAATTCGTGGCGTCGAGTTGTCCCGCGTCGAGTTGGCCGCGTCGAGTTGTCCTAGGTCGTGTTAGCATACTTATGTACGTTGAATCGAATTGTGTAGTGGGATTTTGATTTAAAATGAATGATATATCTGCATCTGATTATTACGACACCGGTGAAGAAGGGACAAGTAGTGGAATACGAAAAAAGAAATTGAAGTATTCGCAAGCCCATAGCAAATTTTGGGAAGAGTTACCCGAATTTAAGTTGGTTTTTGTTAGCAAAAAAGGGCCAAAATATTGGCTCTGCAAAAACAAGATAATTTACTAATTAACTTAATGCGTTTATGTAACTATGTTCTCGTGAACTGAAGCTTACAAATATAAAATAGCATGCCAGCGTTTAGCACTGATATGTAGAATCCCAGCACGTGAATGTAAAATAATACTCGTAAATTTAAGATGCGATTCATCAAATTTACTCTGGCGGCACGTACTGGTCATTATAGATTAATTTATGAATCTCTTTGTAAATTCCCCTAAAATATAAATTGTTCTGAATATTCTGTACAAAATACAGAGTTGCTGATATTTTCTTCGGTTTAAATAGTACCGAAGAAAAATTTTACGTATGATTATACGGTATAACAAAAATTCGGTAGAAATAAGGGTCGTTTCGGTAGATCGGTAGATTTTAGATGAAATCGGTAGATCTACCGAAGTATCGGTAGGGTTGGCAATATTGAACTACAGATTCGTAAAGCAACTGGCCAAAACTGAATTACGTTGTTTGGTACGTCACCACTTAATTCGAGCTTCCAATCTACTGATGGCAGTTTTCTCCACTGATTTTCTAATAAATTCATATCTTCCCCGGGAAAAATAAAATCTACAATAGCGAGCTCACAGAAACTACTTCTACCTTGACTGTTTAAACAATTAATAGGGTTCAAAAACCTCATATATATATATATATATATATATATATATATATATAAAATGTTATTTCTTGACTGGGATAGGGTTTGGAAAAACTCCAATCTCAGTGCTACGCACAGGTACCAAGCTTTAATGGTTAGATTGAATTAAAACCACTTGTATGTTTCGCCTGACGTTTCGTTTTTTATTTTAAAACATTATCAAAAGCTATGGACAAAAATTTACAATAAGTAACGTTGTTATAAAAGTTATTGAAAGTGACAGTCTTACCTAACACCTTGTGGACCAAAACACATGTTTTATTAAAAGCATGTGAAGATATTCAAATTTGAACAAATTCATAAACAGGGGCAGTAGGCCACCAAGATTACAGACCTGGGCTGCACATGATATAAATACACTTAGTCATACATCTAGTTAGTTACACATTAAAAATTACTAGCACATTTAAAATTTGATTTACAATAATTTTATTAGCTATTTGGCCAACATGGCCGTCAATTTTAGATAAAATCGTGGTATTATTTCTAATCAAACAGCGACAGGTGTCAGAACAAATTGTTAGAACCGCGCATGCGCGGAGCGCAAGGCGTCCAAATATTACGAGGGACGTTCAAAATGGAATTGACCAATTAGCTTGTACAATGCAATCTAACATAAGACTAGTCAAAAAACGACGACAAGGGCTATGTCTGAAGGTTCTAAAAGGTGGAAACTACAAAAAGAGTCCTAACTGAGCACCCAAAGTTGTAAGTCTACCACGGGAAAAAAGACAAATGAGAAAAAATGGAGGAGAAAAGACCCTAATTAGATCTAAATATAACTAAATTTATTGTGGGACCGTATTGAGTTTATTAAAAATTTTTTTATTATTAAAGAATTAGTAATAGAAATGTGGTAGTAAAAAGAAAATATTATAAGATAAAAGTAACTACCCATTGGGCTTTCTCGGTTGGAGAAATTCTAAGGAGAAATCATTGTTGGACATGGCTAACAAAAGGTGGTATGAGACACTAAGATGATCAATGTCAGTATTTGAATTTAAGGTATTATTTGTACCAAAAATGTGGCACATTTCGATGAAAGTGCGGTGACTAGAATTTGGTTCAATAGTAATAATTTTTGTATTTTCAAAATCCATACAATGACCAGTGCTATTGACATGTCCAGCAAGAGCGCAGGCTTTGGGTTTAAGACGAGAGTCGCTTTTATGCTGAATAATTCTTGATTTCAACCTCTGAGAAGTTTGACCAATATACGTAGAAGGACAACCACTACAGTTTATCTGATAGACGGCATTAGGGGTTAGGAGAGCTGGAGTTTTATCCTTTAATTTTGAGAAACAATCTTTTATGATATGATGGTGTTTGTCCGCGATGATAATATGATCGAACTTACGAAAAACCTGTTTAATTATATGAGAAAGTCCTTGGACGTAAATAAGACTTTTGTAAAGTGGAGGTTTATCATTTATATTATTATCAGAATTTTCTGGTGGAATGATCCTGCCCTTGGGGGTGGAGTATAAGATAGAATTTAATAAAGAAATAGGATAATTATTTAATTTAAGAGTATTAACTAATTTATTGAGATTAACTGCGTGAAAATCCGGATGCGAGATCGTTAAGATTCTGTGCTTGAGCCCTTTCACTACATTCAACTTATGTCGAATGTTGTGTATAGAATGGAAATTCAGATAACGGCCAGAACTGGTTGGTTTAACATACCAATCCAGTTTAATGGTGTTGGAATCCGTTCTGATGACCAGGGTGTCCAGAAAGGGGACAGACCTATCCTTTTCCCTTTCCACTGTGAATTGGATGTGAGGGTTGAAACCATTGAAAACACTCAGCACATTGGCAACGTCGTCGACCGGTACTGCACAAACCAGATCATCAACATACTGGTAAAGAAACGGAAATTGAAAAGCCAGCTTGGGGATGCTTTCCTTTATGATGGTATTGACTATGATTTCGGCCAAAATGGGGGAAAGAGTTGAGCCCATTGGGGATCCAAAGATTTGTTTATAAAAATTATTATTGAAGGAAAAATATGTTGAGTCAAAGATGAATTTGAGAAGGTTAATAAACTGTGATTTGGGTATACTAGTTAGTGGTTCTATTAAGTTCCAATTGGTTTCAACAACCTGTATAACCAGATCTACAGGGATATTGGTAAAAAGAGAGACCACATCTAGTGAAATAATCTCATAATCAGGTGGTAATTGAAAATTATTAATTTTTTCGCTGAAGGCGAAACTATCTTTGATACGAAAACTATTATATTCATTAAAGGCTTGCCCTAAGATCTCTGCCAGATATTTGGACAGTTTTCTATCTGGAGATTGTGTCGAGGACACAATGGGTCGACAAGGTGTGTCGGGTTTGTGTATTTTGGGTAAACCATACAATTTAGGAGAAACCGAATTATGACAAATTAAGCGTTTATATGTGGGGTTATCTATGTAATTATTATTATGCAAATCTCTGATTAACTTATTATTCCTAGTCTCAATAGACGTTGTGGGATCCTTTTTTAAGGGTTGATAAACCTGGTTATCTTGCAAAAGGGTCTGCATTTTGGAGATGTAATCATCACGCTCTAAGGCTACAGTGACATTGCCCTTGTCTTGTTAAATGCGGTTCTAACAATTTGTTCTGACACCTGTCGCTGTTTGATTAGAAATAATACCACGATTTTATCTAAAATTGACGGCCATGTTGGCCAAATAGCTAATAAAATTATTGTAAATCAAATTTTAAATGTGCTAGTAATTTTTAATGTGTAACTAACTAGATGTATGACTAAGTGTATTTATATCATGTGCAGCCCAGGTCTGTAATCTTGGTGGCCTACTGCCCCTGTTTATGAATTTGTTCAAATTTGAATATCTTCACATGCTTTTAATAAAACATGTGTTTTGGTCCACAAGGTGTTAGGTAAGACTGTCACTTTCAATAACTTTTATAACAACGTTACTTATTGTAAATTTTTGTCCATAGCTTTTGATAATGTTTTAAAATAAAAAACGAAACGTCAGGCGAAACATACAAGTGGTTTTAATTCAATCTAACCATTAAAGCTTGGTACCTGTGCGTAGCACTGAGATTGGAGTTTTTCCAAACCCTATCCCAGTCAAGAAATAACATTTTACTGTGTATGTAACCACACAAGCTGTGAGAGGGACTATCTTTATAGAATTACCGATGCATTTCTACGAGTCAGTGAGCAGGGATTATGGGCAAGAGGCAGTCTCCTACCTTAAGAACTGGCAGACCACGAGCAAGAAGCTGGCGGCAGCCAAAAATCGAAGGATTTTCCTAACCAGATGTCGACAACTTGGAATCACACCAATCCACCTGAGAGGCTACATAAAGGCAACGGAGAACGTGTTTTGCAGAACGCAGAACAATCGCACGCTAAGAAAAGTGGATAACACACAAAGAAGGTTACTGCACAATATTTTAAAAATAGAATTAAATGATATAAATGATACCATTAGATATTTACATAAAATTTTACATATATCCAAAGAGAATTGTAAACGTTTACTACCTCGAGAGATTTTCAATGCCTTTAATATAAGACAGATCAAATTTTACCAATTTCATTATAATAAAATCAAATCTAATAATATTAATAAACTCAATAATTTGAGGCTGCATTTAACACAAAGTAATTCTATTGTAACACCCGATAAGTGGTTTAAAAATATATCTAATGTTGTCATCCCTGATTGTATACAACGTTTCCTTGCACTTGGACCAAAATTTGGGTTACCTGTTAGCTTGAATAATAAATCAACCTTATATAAATATCTTGCTCAAATTGAAGACATTATTAATAGTTTGGATAATAAGGAAAGGGATAATTATCGCTCCTTAGTAGCTTTCCACATTACAGATTTCCTTAAAAATCATAAAAATACAAATAATCCTTTATCTTCTATTGAAAAGAAATGCAACATCTTTCTTAAAAATAATCCAAATGTTGTAATTTTACCATCAGACAAGGGCAATGTCACTGTAGCCTTAGAGCGTGATGATTACATCTCCAAAATGCAGACCCTTTTGCAAGATAACCAGGTTTATCAACCCTTAAAAAAGGATCCCACAACGTCTATTGAGACTAGGAATAATAAGTTAATCAGAGATTTGCATAATAATAATTACATAGATAACCCCACATATAAACGCTTAATTTGTCATAATTCGGTTTCTCCTAAATTGTATGGTTTACCCAAAATACACAAACCCGACACACCTTGTCGACCCATTGTGTCCTCGACACAATCTCCAGATAGAAAACTGTCCAAATATCTGGCAGAGATCTTAGGGCAAGCCTTTAATGAATATAATAGTTTTCGTATCAAAGATAGTTTCGCCTTCAGCGAAAAAATTAATAATTTTCAATTACCACCTGATTATGAGATTATTTCACTAGATGTGGTCTCTCTTTTTACCAATATCCCTGTAGATCTGGTTATACAGGTTGTTGAAACCAATTGGAACTTAATAGAACCACTAACTAGTATACCCAAATCACAGTTTATTAACCTTCTCAAATTCATCTTTGACTCAACATATTTTTCCTTCAATAATAATTTTTATAAACAAATCTTTGGATCCCCAATGGGCTCAACTCTTTCCCCCATTTTGGCCGAAATCATAGTCAATACCATCATAAAGGAAAGCATCCCCAAGCTGGCTTTTCAATTTCCGTTTCTTTACCAGTATGTTGATGATCTGGTTTGTGCAGTACCGGTCGACGACGTTGCCAATGTGCTGAGTGTTTTCAATGGTTTCAACCCTCACATCCAATTCACAGTGGAAAGGGAAAAGGATAGGTCTGTCCCCTTTCTGGACACCCTGGTCATCAGAACGGATTCCAACACCATTAAACTGGATTGGTATGTTAAACCAACCAGTTCTGGCCGTTATCTGAATTTCCATTCTATACACAACATTCGACATAAGTTGAATGTAGTGAAAGGGCTCAAGCACAGAATCTTAACGATCTCGCATCCGGATTTTCACGCAGTTAATCTCAATAAATTAGTTAATACTCTTAAATTAAATAATTATCCTATTTCTTTATTAAATTCTATCTTATACTCCACCCCCAAGGGCAGGATCATTCCACCAGAAAATTCTGATAATAATATAAATGATAAACCTCCACTTTACAAAAGTCTTATTTACGTCCAAGGACTTTCTCATATAATTAAACAGGTTTTTCGTAAGTTCGATCATATTATCATCGCGGACAAACACCATCATATCATAAAAGATTGTTTCTCAAAATTAAAGGATAAAACTCCAGCTCTCCTAACCCCTAATGCCGTCTATCAGATAAACTGTAGTGGTTGTCCTTCTACGTATATTGGTCAAACTTCTCAGAGGTTGAAATCAAGAATTATTCAGCATAAAAGCGACTCTCGTCTTAAACCCAAAGCCTGCGCTCTTGCTGGACATGTCAATAGCACTGGTCATTGTATGGATTTTGAAAATACAAAAATTATTACTATTGAACCAAATTCTAGTCACCGCACTTTCATCGAAATGTGCCACATTTTTGGTACAAATAATACCTTAAATTCAAATACTGACATTGATCATCTTAGTGTCTCATACCACCTTTTGTTAGCCATGTCCAACAATGATTTCTCCTTAGAATTTCTCCAACCGAGAAAGCCCAATGGGTAGTTACTTTTATCTTATAATATTTTCTTTTTACTACCACATTTCTATTACTAATTCTTTAATATGTAGGCAGCTTTCTATTCGTTCAAATAAAAGGCAGGAATGGCGCGAAACGTCTTTATTACTTTACATAAAACGTGGTACACATACCTAACCTCGCTTTTCGCAACGACCACCAGCCCAGCTCGACGGTCGTGCTGCCCAACAAAGAATGATCTCAAACATTTCTGCTTCCGCCTAACTACTACCATAATCTGCCGCTAGGTGATAGCAGCTAACTTCACTTAGGACAGTTTACACGGCCGCCCTGAGTAAAGCTAGTTTTACACTAATAACCCCCTACAGCTCGGCCAACCTGACAATAGATCGTCTCGATCTGTAGTTCGATACCCAACTACAATCTACTGACATTACTACGCAATTATAATGAACTTACATAATCAAAAAATTTACAAATAATTACAATCAATAACACAAATTTAACTAAGACTTAACTAAACTAATAATATTTACAATGGTTAAACAATAATCAAATCCATTGCCGTAACTGATCTGGGCCATACACAGATTCGTGGGGCAACTGGGTTACTTCAAAGCCTGGGATGTCACCAACTATATAACGATCATTGTCTAGTGCTTTCTTGATCTCATACGGTCCCTTAAATTTTGGTATTAGTTTCTTGCTAACACCACCGGTTGTGTCTAGATTTTTAACAACGACCAAGTCGCCTACCTCATAAACTGTACCTTCCCTTTTGGCCCTATCGTAATGGGTTTTATTTTCATTTTGCATCTTAATAATTGAATCTGCTGCCCGTTCCCTTAAAGCTATTAGATCGGTTGTTTTGTCTCGATTTCCTTCTATAAAAATTCTAATTGAATCATTAACCTGACCTACTTGATCTACCCCGAATAAGAGTTTGGCTGGTGTCGTGCCTATCGCTCGATTGTATGTATTGTTTAGTGCAAATTCTACCCCTGCTAAAACATCACTCCACTTCTCTGCCGAGGAGGTTAATTTAGAAATCATCGGTATTAGGGTCCTATTGCATCTCTCAGCTTGACCGTTAGCCCTTGGTGTATGGGTTGCTATTAGTGTGTGCCTAATTAGATGCTCATTCATGAATTCTTTGAATATGTTAGCTGTAAAAGCACTGCCCCTATCCGATATTACCCTACTAGGCCTACTATACGATCTAAAGTAGTTTCCTAAGCATTTCACCGCTTCTAAACTCTGAGTACTCTTGCACGCATACAGCTTGACAAATTTTGTGAAAGCGTCTATTACTAAAAAGATGTACCTATAACCTTTACTAGTTTTCTCTAATGGGCCTAAGTGGTCTATGTGTACTGTTTGAAATGGCACTCGCCCTTTTGGAATTGGATGTAGCAATCCTTCACCTTTGCCCGAGACTGGTGAATATTCAATACATTTAAGACAATTTTTAATGTGACTTTTGATTTTATTTGTCATGTCAGGAAACCAATATGTCCTTTGTACATATTCTTTTACTTTGTTAAACCCTACATGTCCTAGGTCATCATGACTAGCCCTAAGCACAGCAGACTCCATTGCACTCGGCACATAAAATAAACTTCCTTCGTTCTTGTATTTCCTAAAGACTAACCCATCCCGCAATTCATACCGTTTACTTTCTGTGTGCTCCAAACTTGTTCTGATGTCCCTAATTACAGGATCGTCTAACTGTCGAAGTGCTAAACTTCTCTCAAAGGTGTTGCTCTCCAACACTAACACACATCGGCTAAGAGCATCGACATGGCTCATTTTAACACCTGGCCTATGTTCAATTGTAAAATCGTAATCTTGCAAAAACATAGCCCACCTTGCTATCCTCGTGTTGACATCCTTTTTAGCGAGAGTCAATCTAAAACTGTCACAATCGGTGATAACTTTAAAATGAATACCATGCAAGTACGGCCTAAATCTTTTGATCGAATAAACTACCGCCAGACACTCCAGTTCGTAACTGTGGTATTTTGATTCTACTGGGGTGGTGCGTTTACTAAAATAAAAGATTGGATGCAACCTCCCATCATCTTGCTTTTGAAATAAAATTGATCCGTACCCTACTGATGATGCATCACAATGCAATTCTGTCTCGGCTCTGTTATTATATATTGCTAGTATCGGACTGTCTATCAAATTTCTTTTTAAATTTTCAAATGATTGCAACTCCATTTCCGTGAATTTGAATATAGCATCTTTCCTTAACAAATCGTACAATGGTTTAGCTTTAATCGCGAAATTTTGTATAAATTTCCTAAAATAGCTTGCTAATGACACAAACCTTTTTACATCAACTGAATTTCTAGGCAACGGGTATTTTTCGACAGCACTAATACCTTCCCGGCTTGGTCTAATGCCACTATTACTAACTATGTAACCTAAGTAAGTTATTTCGCTGGTCAGGAATTCACATTTGTCTATTCTTAAACATAGCCCATTAATTGCTGCTAGGGAAAATACCTTTTCTAACATTTCTAGATGTACTGGTAATGTCTCCGTAGCTACAAGAATATCGTCCATGTAAACTAATACATTCCCTTCCCTGATCATATCTTTATAGATCTCGTTCACATAACGTTGAAATATTCGGGGGGAATTGGTCAAACCTAATGGGACGCGAGTGAACTCAAATTGTCCTAACGGGGTTATAAAAGAGGTGTACTTAATTGAAGTCTCTGCGACCCTGACATGATAAAACCCATCTTTTAAATCTAGCTTGCTGAAATAATTTTTGCCCCTCAACCTGTCTAAATGGTCTTCGATCAAAGGTGTTGGATAATTGTCCCTTTCCGTTATCTTATTTAATTCCCTATAATCTATACACAACCGATAGTCACCTGTTTTTTTCTTAACTAACACGATTGGACTGCAATACTCCGACTTACTGACTCTAATTATTCCATCGTTTAAAAGTTTGTCGAGCAACTCCTGTAACTTCTCCTTCTCGAGGTAACTCAGTCGCCTGGGCCCAAATCGGATCGGTTTATTTGATTTAACGGCAATGGTCAACTCCATATCGGTCTGTGGTTTAACGTTGAATTTCCTATAATAACAATTATCATATATCGCTTCTAATTTCGCCTTATAACTATAATTTACGTTTGCACCAACCTTCAGTTGATTCCTGTCTCCTTCGCAATCAGGCTGAATCAACATCAACTCGTTGCAAGCGTTTTTAAATGTCTCAGCTTCGTTGGGTACAGATTCATTTTTATCAATTTTTATTTGGTTACTTAATTCAATTTTTAAATTGTTCGCTTTAATAAAATCTCTACCCAACAAACTCCCATATCGTAACGTATCGTCAGGCACAACATGAAATTTTACATTTGCAAAAAAATCGTCAATTTGAATTTCTGTTTCAAAGGTACCCAATATGTTTAACTTTGACCCATTTATGCCGGTATAATCTGAAGTATCGCTTTTCCGGATCAAGTGACTCGGGGCATAAACGTTTTTCAGTAGACATATTGGACTACCTGAGTCCAACAAACTATTTAGTGTTATTGTCATTACCTCATCATACATGTCACTAAATCGATAAGTGGCTTCAACCATGTATGGCTCTGTTACCTGTACCTGGTCCTGGTCCTTCCGGTCCACCAAATGTGCTGAGGCCATTGCTGGTACGGCCGGTATCCTACTGGTTACCGCTCTACCTTGACAGTCGGAAGCGAAGTGCCCTGGCTGGCCACAAGAAAAGCACACATTCTTGGGTCTCCTGCTCCTCCTGCAGTCTCTGGCCATGTGCCCGAACCCATGGCAAACGAAACACTTTATACCTTGAGGTTGTTGTTCCGGGCGATGCCGTACCGGACCTCCTGCAAGTTCAGGTCGTTGCACCGATGGTCCCCTGCTCGACGAGTCCACCGCTCTTTCCCTGGCTGGATATGCTGGCGGAGCCCTAGCTCTAGTGTTTTGGGTCACGTTGTTCATGATGCGAAGCAAATCCTCCAGGGTCCGGAAGTCCTGCATCCTCGCCTGCGATTGGAGAGTCACATCTTCAAAACCGTCGATTATGTACAGGATCATGTCCTCTTCTGGTAGTTTAATTTTATTGCCAAGAATACACTTCTCGTGGAAATAGGTTGCGAAATTTTCACCACGCCGCCATTTCCGGTTTTCGAAACTCCTAAATGCCTGGATTCTGTCCACCTTTGTAACAAACGTTTTCCGTAGCTCTGCACTTAACTCGACCCACGATAGTCTTATATACTCGGCCTTTGAATGGAACCACGTTTTAACAGACCCCGTGAATTTATTGACCGCCATCATCGTCAATACTCTTTCCGGTACTTCGTAGATCTCCTTTATTGTATCCACCCGCTCGATAAAAGCCTCCACGTTATCCGCATTCGCATCAGGTAGCATGGACGCAACGTCGTTGCAATTGAACCTTTCGCTGCCATTACCTCGTGGGACCCGCGACGCTCCCGATGACCCGCTGGCGGACGCCGCTTGGTTATGGACCATTATGGCTCTTACCGTCGTTTGTATCAGGTCTTCGACCGAAAACTGCAATGCTCCTGGTTCTTCTGCCATTTTTCCCGGTTAATCAACACACTCAAAACGCGTGTAATTGTTCTTCATCCCACTTCTGACAAATATGTAGGCAGCTTTCTATTCGTTCAAATAAAAGGCAGGAATGGCGCGAAACGTCTTTATTACTTTACATAAAACGTGGTACACATACCTAACCTCGCTTTTCGCAACGACCACCAGCCCAGCTCGACGGTCGTGCTGCCCAACAAAGAATGATCTCAAACATTTCTGCTTCCGCCTAACTACTACCATAATCTGCCGCTAGGTGATAGCAGCTAACTTCACTTAGGACAGTTTACACGGCCGCCCTGAGTAAAGCTAGTTTTACACTAATAACCCCCTACAAATAATAAAAAAATTTTTAATAAACTCAATACGGTCCCACAATAAATTTAGTTATATTTAGATCTAATTAGGGTCTTTTCTCCTCCATTTTTTCTCATTTGTCTTTTTTCCCGTGGTAGACTTACAACTTTGGGTGCTCAGTTAGGACTCTTTTTGTAGTTTCCACCTTTTAGAACCTTCAGACATAGCCCTTGTCGTCGTTTTTTGACTAGTCTTATGTTAGATTGCATTGTACAAGCTAATTGGTCAATTCCATTTTGAACGTCCCTCGTAATATTTGGACGCCTTGCGCTCCGCGCATGCGCGGTTCTAACAATTTGTTCTGACACCTGTCGCTGTTTGATTAGAAATAATACCACGATTTTATCTAAAATTGACGGCCATGTTGGCCAAATAGCTAATAAAATTATTGTAAATCAAATTTTAAATGTGCTAGTAATTTTTAATGTGTAACTAACTAGATGTATGACTAAGTGTATTTATATCATGTGCAGCCCAGGTCTGTAATCTTGGTGGCCTACTGCCCCTGTTTATGAATTTGTTCAAATTTGAATATCTTCACATGCTTTTAATAAAACATGTGTTTTGGTCCACAAGGTGTTAGGTAAGACTGTCACTTTCAATAACTTTTATAACAACGTTACTTATTGTAAATTTTTGTCCATAGCTTTTGATAATGTTTTAAAATAAAAAACGAAACGTCAGGCGAAACATACAAGTGGTTTTAATTCAATCTAACCATTAAAGCTTGGTACCTGTGCGTAGCACTGAGATTGGAGTTTTTCCAAACCCTATCCCAGTCAAGAAATAACATTTTACTGTGTATGTAACCACACAAGCTGTGAGAGGGACTATCTTTATATATATATATATATATATATATATATATATATATATATATAACATTTGCGGGCATTCTATCTAAAAATTCTTTTAGTAATCTTACTAAAAAATTGAAACATCTTTCTTTTACGATTAATATTTTTAGGTAGATTTTTTAGCTTCCTTATTTCAGTTTTAAAATAATACCCTAAATCGACAGAATCTATAGGTAAATACGAGAGTTTGTTCTCCTTTGCATTTTTAATTTTCTTAAAAATTACTTATCAATATCAGTAACAGATTCAGGAATTTGAAAAAATAGGGGTTTTATAAATCTTTTAGCTAATGACTGTATTGTTAGAAGCATCTGATAATAAACAGCACATACATCAGACTTCTCACTTTGAAACATTAAACTTAAACTATTGGTATCTTCAAAAATGGGCAGTAGAAACTTAAAATAAACATATATTTTGTCATCATTTAGCATATCGGTAATCTTTCTAGCCTTGTAACACTTTTCCTTATTAATTACTATATTAAAAAAAACTTTTTAATTCAAGCCAATGTTCTAATAATCGGGCAATAACATTATACCGAGCTAACCATCTCGTACTTGATAATTTTACAAAATTTCTAAAAGTTTTTAGTTCATTAATATTAGTTAAATCATATACCCTCCGGTATTCGATGCGTCTGAGTGGGCTATTACTAAACCAACTATATATTTCGGTTGCCAAAACAACTTGGAAGTTCACTGCTAGCTTTTGATACACATAATTGGATGGTGTGGCATGTACATTTCAACAAAGTGTTTACCGAATTGTTTTTTCCGCAAAGATTTGAGCCACTATTCATTCCTATACCTAATATATTTGGTATCGGTAAAGATATCTTTAAAAAAATGTGTAAAGATATAGACAAGTCAACAGCTGTAGCACATTCCACTTCTATTAACCCCAGAAAATCCGTTCTGATACTGTTCCCACTAAAATATCTGATACACACAAATATTTATTAACTCAAATGTCCGTCGACTCATCTAAAATAATCGAATATCGCTGGTTTCCTACTTGCCTAATTACCTCTCGTAGAATAGGTGGACCTATCACATTTCGGACAACACAGCTGCACTTGGTCTGATGTAATTTCAAGTCAGAATTGTTACTGTGGGCATCTTCTATACTGTTATATAATAGGGGAGAGGTGGCATGAAAGGGACATTTTACCTTAAGTATTTTTTATTAATACGTAGAAAAACTTTTTGTTATGGAAATAAACATTATTGTGTTGCGCAAGGTTTGTTTTAAAACTTTATTGTAGAAAAAATGAAAATTATAACATTTTCCAATAAATACAAACAAAACTTTAAATATCTGCTAAAGTCCCTTTCATGCCACTACAGAGGGTTGAAAGGGACATAAACAGGACTGAAAGGGACATGTGCAGTATGTTTAAAGTAAAGCAGATAGATCCACTTTAAATGATAAAAATGCGTTAACTCTTGCAGATCCTTTATTCTTGACGGGTGGGGGTAGTTTCCTCACAATATCTTGTCTCTCGATATCGGCCACATCTTCACTATCATAAACAAATTGATAGCCTCCATAGCTTTTTTTCAAAAACTTTACCGTTATATTGTTATCTGGGTGTACTTGCATTATTTCTCCAACGAAATATTTAACTAATTTCTTCTTAATGAACTTAACAACAATAAAATCTCCCGTATTCAAACTTTCGCTTTTAATGTCCGGTATTTCTTCTTCGGCTTCTATATTCTCTTCTAACTCGAATGATTCATCATTTTCAGCATAATCAATGTCTTCTTCGTCACCACTTTCGCTACTGCTCGATTGCAACAATGTTTTCTTAACCATCTGGACTTTCTTCTGAAATATGTTTCTGGTGGCCTGATTTTGTTTCGCCTTTTTCACGGCACAGTTTTGTTCAATTTCATCTTTTTCTGGTGTTTCAGTGATAACACGACTGGATCCTCTTTTTCTCTCTCTTTTGGCAGACTGTCTCGGAGGAGCTTTTGGAAATGGTCGTATGTTGGCAGGACTTACTACGGCTGCAGGTCCCACAGGAGTTACGATTTCAGGTCCCATAGGTGTTTCGGTGGAACAAGATGGCAGCGATTCATTGGGAACATTTGGATCTGGATGATCTGTTACAGAGGCAGCTAGAAAGTCTTGTTCTTCAAATGCGTTCCTATTGAACGGTTGGATACCAGCTTTAGCAAATCCAGAACATATATTTTTTGGTGTGAATGCGCTATTGAATGCAGAAGTCGCAAATTTAGGTAAATGGTAAATAGATATTGTCTTGCCCGGGTTTGTTACCATCCAGTCATTTTGAGCAGCTTTAAAATAATTTTTGAAAGGTCCGAACACTGCAACGTCTAACGGTTGCAGTTTGTGACTGCAGTGTGGCGGAAATGTTAGAATAACTACACCTTTTTCACGAGCGTAAACGATGACATCGATATTTACGTGGCTCTCATGATTATCAAGCAGCAGCAACACTGGGTTTTCTTTAGACGCGTTTACTTTGTCAACAAAATGTTTAAATGCTAGGTGAAAATTAGCACTTGTCATCCAACCACTTTTATTGCATAAACCTAAACTTCCAGCAGGAGAACCTTCTAGCATAAAATCCTTAAATCGAATCCTCGGAAATATAAAAACTGGAGGAACGTGATTACCGGTAGCTGAAACGAATGCAAGCATTGTTACTAACTGCCCTCTTTCAGCTGATGTTACTTGGCCCACTTGCTTTGAACCTCGTTCAGCGATAACGCAGGGTAAATCTGACATTGTGGTTAGGCCAGTTTCATCTGCATTAAAAATTCTATCTGCCGTGAACAAGTATTTGGTAAGCACTTGTTCTAATTTTCCAAAAAATATCCCTACAGTTGTCGGATTAAACGCTGTTGCTCGTGACAAACTTGTTTTTTCAGGATGCCGTAAAGATAAATCAGTATGGCGCTTCATAAATTGCTTCATCCAATCAACCCCCGCTTTTTTATTTTCTGTCCAATTGCTTGGTACGTTTTTTTCCAATTTAATAGCATACTGAAATGCTAGTTCTCTTG
>CALNHX010006847.1:0-82809 GCA_940337035.1 Agriotes lineatus
AGACGAAGAAAGTAGAAATGTATTTTATATACGACCACTACTAAAAGTAGGCCTTTTAGCGCTAGCTTGTTTTACTAAGAGTGACGTTTTATAGTTTACCGTGGTTAAAGAAATCAGCTGTTTACTTTTAGCCCATGTGCTAAAAGTGAAGTGAGGTTATAAAACTACAATTTCGAACTGGAAGTGAAGTTGTAAAGTTATTCTAGTTGCTTCTTGCATTACAGGTAAAGTGTTTTTGAAATAGTTAAAGCGTTATGTAATGAATACAGTCATATGTGGAATATTAATAATTACATTTCGTAACTGACCTTGACTAGTGTCATTCGCAAACATTCGCCCACGCAGCATGGCCTACTGTTTATTATGACATAAATTAGAAGTGTCGTAGATGCAAACCTTTGTTAAATCGATATTTATGGATTAATAACCGTAAAATTAAGGTTGTAGATAAAATATTGTATGCAACGCGTGCTAAAAGTTGTTTATGCATAAACGTCGACTTTTAGCACTTGCTACATAAATAGCTATTGTGAAGGAATGCAAGAACGTGCCAATCAAGATCATCTGTTTTTGCCATCAATATGTTTCATGGATGAATGCACTTTTACTTTAAACAACAAACCCAATGTGCAAAATACTAGATATTGAGCTCAAGAAAAACAAAGAATTAATCTATGTACAAGAACCCAATACCCTAAAAAATTAATATTTGGGCTGGGATTTAAATTAACAAAATTATCGGATCGTTTGAAATTGTTGGAAATTTCAATTCGAACACTTATTTAGAACTTTTGATTAATGAGGTAGGTCTTGCATTGAAACAAATCTCTCACTCTCCACAAACTAACCTCACTGTAATAGGTATCTTTTAACCAGAAGAATTATTGTTTATTAATTGTTAAATTGTTTATGTATAGCAATGATGCTAATAAAGTTATTTTCATAAAAACTCCCTCTTCGTTCGAGTAATCGTTGATTTTATAAAGTAAAAACTACTGAACTAAAAAAAAAAATAACTCTGAATGTCATCAACTAACAAATTAATTTGAGTATAGCTGTCAACTGTTTTCAAGTCAAGGCAACTCATATTTAAGAAACTTTTGATTATTATTATTCAATGAAAATTTACAAAAATAATTTAATTTTTGATACCATTATATACAGTGTGTACATAAAGTAAGGAATAAATTCATTATCTAGAAAAGGGAAAGCTTTTCGGAAAAATCCTCAGACATGTCAACCTTTGTTTTAAGATGCGCATCTGTTGACGTTCTAGTCGCATTGGTGACATCATTACTAAGGTACTATATTTATACGAGCAAGCTTATCCGCCATTTTGAGTTACTGAAAATGGTGGCAAATTTAAATTCTAGTTACTTTCCAAATAGCATACGGTAAGTCGGAAAAACAACAATCATGTCATTTAATTTAATCCGTCTTGAAAAAGATTGGTTTTTAATCAGATAAAGAGAAAGCAGAAAAAATCGAAACGAAAATACTGTTAACTAACACGCACGTGGTTCAAATTAGAGAACTTTAGTAGTACCTTAGTTCAAACAACAGTGACGAGTGACAGAACTGACAGATACAGTTGACAGCACAGAACAACACCTATAGATTTAAATAACCACACTTGGATGAAGACTGTAATTATAATTAGCATCGTAATGGAATGCACCAAGATTTAAATCAGGATGCATTGTTTGTCTGGATCGAGCAGTACGTACTCCAACGGTTTCTAGTCTTGCTTAGTTGACAGACGACAGAACGCACGGTTACCGGTCAGCGCAGCCAACGGCTTGGCGCTAAAATTCCTGTGACACAAAATCTAGTGGGATAAGCTTGCCTGGTTAATACAGCACTCTAATCATTACTGTTCCGGATATGACGTCATCGACATTTTTTTCAAATGGCAACCACTATTTTTGACAGCGCCATTTAAAAGAGCATATTTTTCTGCCCACAACACATCAAAACTTTTGTCATGTTACATAAGAAAATTTTCGATAAAATTAATGTTATAGTGATTTAAAATTAATTTATTTTATTCAGTTAATTGAACAAACTAATTAATTCTGGGGACTCTAAAAGGTTAATAGGTTAAGTTTTGTTTGTTATTTGACACAGATTGACGCAAAACTTAACGTACAAATTTCGAATTTGGCATAGCTTGACAGTGCTACCAACACTGCAGTAGTAAGTGACATGACTTTATCCCACTAGTGGAAATTTGTACGTTAAGTTTTGCGTCAATCTGTGTCAAATAACAAACAAAACTTAACCTATTAACCTCTCGAATTTGACATAGACTGACAATACACTTCAGTACTGCCAAACGTAAAACATTTGATCTTTCGGTACTTTCCAAATTGTCACTATGACTTTTCATGTTTTTTACTTCCTTTTACGATAAAGGAAGTATTGGATTTACCTCAAAAATTACAAATTGAATTTTCAACAGATCTTCACGTTTTAGAGTCCCCAGAATTAATTAGTTTGTTCAATTAACTGAATAAAATAAATTAATTTTAAATCACTATAACATTAATTTTATCGAAAATTTTCTTATGTAACATGACAAAACTTTTGATGTGTTGTGGGCAGAAAAATATGCTCTTTTAAATGGCGCTGTCAAAAATAGTGGTTGCCATTTGAAAAAAATGTCGATGACGTCATATCCGGAACAGTAATGATGTCACCAATGCGACTAGAACGTCAAAAGTTGCGCATCTTAAAACAAAGGTTGACATGTCTGAGGATTTTTCCGAAAGGCTTTCCCTTTTCTAGATAATGAATTTATTCCTTACTTTATGTACACACTGTATACACAATAATTTTCTCTTTCCATTGATACCAAAACATTTTCTGTAGGTTGAACTGGCGAGCAGAAATTCATGACTGTTAAATACAATGCTAAATCCGTATGTTCCAGTTTAAAAGTGGACACCCGGTATATGTCCTTTCAAACTTTTTTTTTAAGAATACAATGATAATCCGAGGGAGCTAGATCTAATCCATAAGGGGGCTGTTTAAGTAATTCAAATCCTACATCACAAATTGTATTCACGGCAATGTGCGATTTATTACAGGCACGTTGTTCTACAAAAACAAAACGCCTTTGAGCAACATTCCGTGTCATTTTTCCACAATTTTTTCTCATAGAGTTGTCAATAATGATGAATTTTTTCCAGTTATTGTTTTATCTTTACCTAGATAATCAATAATGAAAGGAAAAGGCCTAGGCTAATTAGATATCAATACTCCCTCGTATAGAATTTGTGAAATACTACATTAGATTTTAAGTAATCCACTAAATATATAATAAATTTTCAGAGATGTATCACTTAGAAAAGAACCATTTACGTGACAGTAAAAATAGATTTTTGGGGACAAACAGCAAACAAACAACCACACCTTACGCACGCTAATGATAGAATGGTCCGGACTTCCCCTAAGTCAGCCAGTTTGGCAAGTCCGAACGTATTTTAGTATATTGTGTGGATTACTCGACAGACTCTTCTCTAAATAATACAAGTCTACATGTAGTATTTACTATATTATTTAGATCTATTTGAATTTTAAGTCCTTTTGTACCATATTAAAGTTAATTGTTATATATTGAACATGATCATATTTACTAAAAACTTTACTTTGAAAAACAACCTGAGAAAATAAATACTACAATCTCCTATCTATTTTTAGTATAAAATAAATAAAAACAGAACTGTACCTACTGTTTGTGCCTTTAAAAATAAATGCAAGCATAAATCCTTTAATCTCTAAGTGCTCAATCCTATACAGGGTTATTCAAGTAAGATGACGAGCCTCACCAGGTAAAAATGCAACCCAAAATACGAGTTATAAAGCTAACTGGATCCCTATTGCATTCTCTTGGCGCTGTTTATGTTGGTAGCACTGTAAGTCTATGTCAAATTCGAGGTTAGCAGGTTAGGTTTAGCGTCAGTTTGTGTCAAAACTGACGCAAAACCTAACCTGCTAACCTCAAATTTGACATAGACTTACAGTGCCACCAACATAAACAGTGCTATGCTAATGCTATAGGGATCCAGTTAGCTTTATAAATCGTATTTTGGGTCCCATTTTTACCTGGTCAGGCTCGTCGTCTTACTTGAATAACTCTGTATTAGCAGGTTCCTCCAAATGTAACCATAACTAGCATTTTTCTAATGATTCCTACGTTAAAAGCAGATTGTCATCTATAAACATTAACCTCTTTTACTTTTGAGCTTAAAGATACTTTGATAAATAGGGCAACCAGAAAAGCTGTCTACAACATTAGTTTAAAAAGGTAGGTAAACAGTGTCACTACATCTCTTAATTAGTGCTTTCTCATTTCTTGGAGCTAGGAGGCTTTAAAGATGGATGTGCTGGTAGAGCAGCCTCAGTTGAACCTTTCCAAGTACTTTTCACAAATCTACCCCTGACTTCAGGTGATTGCCACCTACAATAACAAACATTATCAGCTGTTGTTTGCACAGAAAACATCTCCTGGAAGACACTTATGTATAAAGCATGTGGAAGGAATACCCAAAATAGTTTTAGGTTTGTATTTTTCACCATAACATAAAGTAGTCTGAAATAATATTGTTAAGGATTATGCTAAAATAGTCCTTTGCTGCTTATTTTGTACTTTTGATTGCTCAAAATAAATTTCACTGAATTATCTTCAACTGTCATTGAACAGGCAATGAAAATCAAACCTCTCCTTTGGGTGGTGCTTGGATATTTCACACACACACCTACAGAAATCTGCAGTTCCAAACCATCATATTCTAATTAAAATCAGTTTTACATTTTTTAAATTATATGTAACATTCATTTAAAAAAATTAT
The DNA here is from genome assembly GCA_940337035.1 of Agriotes lineatus. Classification (NCBI taxonomy): domain Eukaryota; kingdom Metazoa; phylum Arthropoda; class Insecta; order Coleoptera; family Elateridae; genus Agriotes; species Agriotes lineatus. Next base: position 4,854 of record CALNHX010006847.1, read on the forward strand.
GGAGAGGGCTTTGAATTAGATTTAGAATTCAACAAGCTGAGTCACTTGAGTTGTCAGTTGTTAAAGTAAGGTTGTGTGCATACGCAATACATAAAATAAGTTACGACATGACTTTAAAAAATTACTGTTTGACACAAGTCCACTTGATAACGGTTTTTTTTAACGCACTTTAGGTTTTACAGCAACAGTGACAAACTAACTTATATTTTTTTTAAATTGTTGTAGTTGATGTTGCTGTTGCTGATGAGACATATTACATACATATCTACTGCATTGGGCTTATCGCTGGTACAGTGGTACAGCAGCTGCTGTAAGAATCAGCAGAACACAGCAGGCCGACTTCAAGATCTTACTTGTTCCACTACTATATATTCCGTTCACATCTTTTTGGTATAAAGGTTAACTTACGATTTTTTTTTTTGTTAAGTTGCCCATGAACAGAACAGTAATTTTGATTTTATTGTATAACCTGCATAACCTCTAACAAATTTACTGTCACTTGACAGAACATAAAATTTTTGCCAGATGGACTGCTTATTTTTTATTTTATTTTTATATTGTACTCAGTCAACAGCCGTTAGGCCAATTATAGACATCTCTGTACATTTATGGGGACTTCCAACCCCACTAACGACTGTCATGATGTTATTATGACATCCGGGACCAACTATTTCCGTGGCAGCCGTACCACGAGGCGCATAACCTCCAACCAATTTACTGTCACTTGACAGAACATAATATTGTTGCTGTCCATCTGACTGCTTATTTTGACAGTACATGTGGAGAAATGTTTAAAATCTGAAGTATTGCAAGACCTTCCATGTACTTAATTAAAAATGTCTCTAATTACACAATTACTGAAACTGAATACATACATAAAAATTAGTAAGTTCCATTCTGCTTAAATATGGCAACTTTGCATTTGAAGGTGTTTTGTCATGTTTTCTAACCTAAAAGCATTTGGTAACCATAACCTCAAATGTAAACCTCGTTTAAACACAACAAAGTAATTTTACACAGCTAAATTGGGGAACTGTCATAGCCAACCTTCATGCCAAAAAGATGTGAACGGAGTTTAGCATTGCCCGCTGCAACATGTTGGTTTTTCTCTAACCATTATTCATTTATTTACAGTTTAGAATTTTCCACAAATCTACATGGTGACAGCTTTTATGTAAAAAAGAATTATCAAAATTGTATAATAATCAAGACACCAGCGTTTTGTTTGCGTACACAATGAAGTTGTGTCGAACATACAGTAAAATGGGATGGCTATGTGACACATTTTTGTATATTTGTAAGTTTCTGACACACAGACGAGATTTCATACCAAACTAGCGTTGCCATATTTGAAAATAACAATTTCGGGACAAGCTTATAAACATGGGGGGGAGGGGTAAAATGGAAGGGGGTAAAATGGAAGGAGGTAAAATGGAGGGAGGAGGGGTGCTTGTGGGGGAAAAGGTAATTCAATACTAAATGTTTTGTAAGTTTTTTATTTAATTTGTTCGTAGTTAATTTTACAAATTTTAGAAACTATATACTAAAAAAACACATTAAACTATTACTAGCAACCAATGAGACAAATGTCTCATTTAATAACTTTTTTCTCTATCTCTTACGGTTTGGCTGCTGAAACAGCGTCCCGGACGGACGGAAATCACGTGATTTCTCGAAAACCGGAAGTGTCACGTGACTGAAATTCGGTTCTTGACCTGACATGACCATTCCAAACATATAACTTTAATAACTTTTTTCTCTATCTCTTACGGTTTGGCTGCTGAAACAGCGTCCCGGACAGACAAGTCTATTAGATAAAGGATTCGCAAAGAAAGCTAATAATAAAAAAAAATTAACAGCAACTCTAATACGAAGCTTTAATAAAAATGCTAATTTCACAATATGGCATTATCGTTATTGATATATTAAATATTACTTCTACCATCAATTCACATTTGCATCTGTTTCTGCTTCTATCAATCATATTTCTTGAGCCTTTCTGTTTCGTTTAAATTCTACTTATTGTAACGAACTTGGGCCGAGCCGCTGCGGACATATGACTCACAGCCTTCCGGATCGATCCAGAATGACCTTTGAGCCAGGTGCAACGGGTGACTCACGCTTTCGAAAACGCGCTCGAGGTCAACACACGCGAATGCGTCATGCATTTGCCGGAAAAGCGAGTGATGTCTCGATTGTTCTAGAAGACTCATTCGTGAGATATAAATGCTCGCGAGCGGGAAGACAGTTCAGTTCTCATCAGACTCGAAGTGCGTAATATAAATGAACCCGTATATATAACCATATAAATCCTTAATGTTTAAGTCGTGAATAAATAGCCACATAAATTAATTGATGTTTAATCCAGCGCAAATAAATAAATAGTGTATCGTTGTTAGAAATAGTTCGTAGTTTAAGTAATTCGTGTGTTTGTAAATAATAATAATTACTCGTTGTAAATAAATGTTTAATGCAAGAAGCGTCGTATAATTTTTAAATAGCCCGAAACGTAAAAACGTAACATTATATTAAATGTGGATCGATGTGCTGTTAGCATAAACCCATAATTAATCGTCTATTTAAAAAAGCCTTTGAAACTCAGATTCCACAATAGCGAACAGCTACATACTGTACACACAATTTTTGTTAAACCACTAGTTTTAATTATATTTGAGGTATTGAACTAGAATTTGCAGAAATCGCTCGGAATCAGTAAAACGTAAAATTTTCTTTGAAAATCGTGACATTTCGAGCCAGCATTTCGTTCTAGGACAACTAGCTTCAAATCGGTACAATCTCGAAAAATCGGGAAACCAAATTAAGTTTCATGTGGTTGAAGTATTTCTGCACACGTTTTTATTAAAGATAATACTAAATAAGCATTATTTTTTGCTGGAAAGCAGTTCAAAGTTGTGACTTTGTCACCCCATTGGTTGGGGTGACTATGTGACACTGGTTTTCTGTACCTCCATCACATAGAAAATTGATGCTGTCACATTGTTATCTTGGCAGCTTCAAAGTGTGGACCTTTCGCTATGTATAAGTACCGAAAAAAATCGAAATAAATTGATAGACGTCACTTTATTGATAAAAAACAAATACATGTAATATAGTAAAAATATAATACCATGAGGTTTCCAACTGTAACACTAATTACAGTTGCTACCTCACTTTTTTTAAGAAATATCGTCCCCTGTGGACTTTCATAGGTTGGATGATCCTTTAAATTGTGTCATGTTCGATGGTTTGAATGTCATCAACTTCAGGAAGATGAACACCTTCTCTACTTTAGTTGATTTGCGAAGAAATTTAGCTGTACTGCGTTTGGGTTCAAAATTTGACCAATAAATAAATCTTTTGGCTGTTGACTTTTTGCAGTTTCCTTCAAAAAGAAAATCAATTGAGGCAAAATCACCGACAGTCAACTGAAATTCTGATTCAGTTTCAGGCGCAATTTCGTCTTCATTGCTTTAAAGTTTGAATCCCTCAGATTCATCATTAATCGAAATACCATCCGATGCATCAGAAGGAAAAGATACCTCATTTATCTTCTTCTTGTGGTTGTCTGCCTTTTGATTAGGAACAGCTGCCTGAACTGCAATTAAGGTCTCAGCCATTACACAGTGTCCAGGTGAAACGTTGAGTTTTCTTCACTTGACCACACGTCTCTTTGTCAGAGTTTCTCAGTGCTGGGGTTGGAAAAAAAAGGCCTATAAAGGCCTACTTGCCTGACATCAGTCTCCCCACAACTGATACTAACTACAGTGAAATCTGCCATAAGCGGACACGCACGGTGCCAACGTTTTTGTCCGTTTATTAGAGGCGTCCGCTTAAGGGAAAAATCCATTTTTATGTTTAAAAAAGTTGTATTATGCAAAGGTATACGCGCTAACAATACAGATAGGAATAATAAACTAATTGAAACAAAGTTATGTAATAGTTGTTACAAAATCTAAAATACTCGTTTGACGTAAGGGTTTTTTCTGACTGCTTAACATCAATTTTATCAGATTCATTTCACGATGAACTAAATGATGATCACCTGGATATTGACTTTGAAGACATCTGGCTTGATATCACGATTAACAAAACCAACTTTCTTCTTGGTGGAATATATAGAGCCCCCTCCTGCCTCTAACAAAAAACACAATCCTGTTCAACAAAATTCTAAGAGCTTCGAACACCAAAACCACAGTTGTTCTTGGAGACTTAAATCTTCCAGATGTACTCTGGCCTGAACCAGTAATGCCAGAGCCCACGAAAAATGATTCAACTGCAATATTTACAAGAATGTACATTGACTCAAACTTACATCAACACATCGATCAGCCTACACGGTACAGAGCCAATCAAGAACCATCAATCTTGGACTTGGTTTTAAGCAATGATGAAAACGTAATTACACAAATTGATTATTTTCCCCCAATCGGAAAAAGTGATCATGTAGTATTACTAGCAACCATCCAAATATCAAGTCCAGGTATTACTTTACCTGTAAGCACTAGACCTAACTACTTCAAGGCAAATTATGAGAAATTGAATGCATGCATTCTGGAAACTGATACTCTACCTATATTAACGGAATCAAACACAAACAATAAATGGGTACAATTCACCAACTACATTAATAACATCGTCAACACAAGTGTACCAATAAAGTATGAAAAAAGTGCTCGAGCAAAATTAAAACCTTGGATTAATAAAAACATACTAAAACTCATATCAGACAAAAACCAAAAGTGGAAAATGTATAGAAAGCATTCTAACTGTAACAACTACGAAACCTACAAGAACCTACGTAATTATGTAACTGCTGAAATCCGTCGTTCAAGAATCGAGTTTGAAAGTAAACTAGTACAACTGGGTCCTAAAAACTCTTATAAATATATCTCTAAGCAACTAACATCTACAATCTCACTTCCTTCGTCACTTCGAAATCAAGATGGTGTCCTGCTTAATACCTACCCCAGAAATTATTGCCGAAGAATTCGCACAGCAGTTCCAAAGAGCATATGTGAAAGAACTGGACGGACCTATTCCAGATGTTATAGGTGTACCTAGGAGTCGGGAATCTATATCAAATGTCACCTTTACAACTGAATGTGTTGCAAACATCTTGTCCAACCTAGATCAAAATTCCTCTCTGGGACCTGATTACTTACCACCCAGACTCTTCAAAAAATGCGTGTATTCACTTGCACCAATATTAGCAGATATCATGACCAACTCCTTTGAAACTGGAACTCTCCCAATGCAATGGAAGGAAGCCACGGTAATACCTATTTACAAAAAGGGTGACAAATTAGCCGCAGTAAATTACCGACCCATTAGCTTAACCCCAGTTGCTTGCAAGTGTATGGAAAGAATAATTGTAAATGAAATTCTACCCTTTTTGGGAGCAAACCGAGCTCTCGAAGATAATCAACATGGTTTTACTCCTGGCAGATCCACAACAACTAATCTATTATGTGTGATGAATGATTTGACCAAGCAAATAGACTCTGGTTGCCCAGTAGATGTGTTTTATCTTGACTTCGAAAAGGCTTTTGATAGAGTACCTTTCCAGAGACTAATCAAAGTGTTGGAACACTATGGTCTCCGAGGCAAGCTTCTGACGTGGATTTCCGTATTTCTTCAAGGAAGAACATATCGGGTAAGACATGGAACGTCCTACTCACAACCACACAGCGTCTTTAGTGGTGTACCGCAGGGATCTGTTCTTGGCCCAATATTGTTTAATATCTACATAGCCCACTTGCGTCATGTCATTTCTTCAACCTCGAGCTTCTATGCGGACGATACCAAGTTCTTTGGTAACCCACTGTCATGCAGTGACAGATTACAAAGGGACCTAGAAAGGATCTCCTCGTGGACCAAACAATGGCTTATTTCGTTAAATAAAGGCAAATGTACTGTTCTTCACGTAGGAAGTAACAATCCTAGAACCAATTATTACCTCGATAACAAGTTAATCCGACCTGTTGACTCTCAATTGGACTTAGGCATAACAGTGACCATAACCTTGAAGTGGGAAACTCACATTGCTAACATAGTAAAGAAAGCTAATATAATTTTATATCTGGTGAAGACTGCATTCGCACACATAACAGCAGAGCTATTTTAAAAAATTTATAAAACATACGTTAGGCCTATTTTAGAATATGGTTTCCAAATTTGGTCTCCACATTACAAAAAAGATATAGATCTCCTTGAAAGAGTACAGAGACGTGCAACAAAGATTCCAGTAGGGCTACTGTTTGATTCACACAGATGCGTGCATTAAAACCTTTTTTATAATTAATCATGGAATTCAATTCATAACTGTTCTATCTCATTCAAAGGTCGTGGTAAAGCCAAATTTGCATCTTGCCGTATTTGTTTGCCTCTGTTAATGTTGGAAAGGAATTTGTAAGCTTCCCTTAATGGCTTTTAAGCGGATGGATACATTTTCTACTAGAACTTAAGCCGACTTAGCATATTTGGGAATCATGGGTTTATGGATTTCGTTCAATTGCCTCATTGAGAGAGCTTAGCATTAAGGTTTCTTAGAATAAGCATTTTTCCTAAATAACGTGCGACGCTCCGATTGGCTACGCAGGGTCGCCTCAGCCAATAGTGTTTGAGCTTGCCCCTCCTTGATGAATTGGCGAGTTCGGCTCGCTGTAAATTCAAAGTCAGTTAGATTCAGAACCTCGAGGAAGCAAGTTTAGCTATGCTTTGTGCTAGTTTGCGTTTCGGTCTAACTCCCTGGTAAAGACGTTTCCAGGTTGTTTTGTGTTACGGTTACGCGCAATTCGCTATTTTCGCGTGGCCAATCCAAGCGTGTCACAACAGTTGAAGCTTTTGTAAAAAACCATCGGTCCATCAGTGACGTTTGTAATCGTTGTTACTCAATATACTCGTGTTTGTTAAGTCTTGTTTCACTCCAACAACTAACTGAACCCAAGTCAAGGGTTATTAAGTGGCAGTTCCCGGCAATCCCATTGAACCGGAATTCGCAGGGGATTAATTGGGGGCCCCATCCGTGGAAGCCTCTTATCAAGTTAATCATACAAAAAACATTGGTCCTTCGAGCCGGATTTGGAAGAAGCTAAAAAACGCGAGTGTACAAGTTTCCAGTAGCTGGTGGATGCAATCGCTCCAACATCGTTTCGTCGGAGAGCGTCAAGAAGCTTCGCCAACACCAGGAAATTCAACCATCGAGAGCTTACACCGAGTCCAGGTCCCACGTCAAGCGGCAGCGATCGGCAGCGGGTTGGTTTTCTGTTCGTCAAGAAGTTACTACGTTCTCAAATCAAAAGTAAGTCCTTTTCCATTACACCTTCGTTTAGTGTTGTTTTTTGCTTGTGTCAGTCATGGTGGAAACTCGTTCGGCATCAGCGGTCATGTCGGAAACTCGTGCTTTAACCACTCGTTGCAAATTCATAAAAGCCAAAGTAGATCGTTTCGAAACTCTATTTCATAGAATTTCCTCGTCCAGCCCCGTGAAGGCTCACGAGGTCGGCAGCTTGTCAAAAGAGTTTAGTTGTTTCCAAAATTTGTTGGATGAGTATGAGAAGTCAATGGAGGGCCTAATGGAGGCCGACGCTGAACACTTTGATGAACTTTTCAATGAATTCGACTCTTTTATGACTCATTTTAGCGAGATTAGTAGCACAGTCGAGGAATTCTTATCAAAAAATAAGATCAGTCCGGGTATAAAACCGAATCTAGGTCAAAATTCTTTGCAAAGTGGCCCTTCAGGAGAGCTCGCTGGATTAAGATTACCACCCTTAGATTTGCCTTCATTTTCGGGGAAATTCGAGAATTGGGTTCAATTTCATGACTCCTTTACGTCGCTTATTCATAACAACGCTAATTTGACCAACGTTCAGAAATTTTACTATTTGATTTCTTCCCTTAAGGGAGAAGCTGCTAGTTCAATCTCGTCGTTAAAAGTTACCAACGATAACTATACCATTGCTTGGGACATCCTAGTCAAGCGCTTTGAAAATAAGAAACTGATAGTAAAATCAAACATAAATGCGTTATTCAGTTTAGAGAGCGTAAAAAAGGATTCACATTCGTCTGTTCAAAGGCTGCTCGATAGTGTAGTTAGAATTTTGGAAATTTTAAAGGCGTACGGGGAACCCACAGTCGACACCATACTAATACATATCATAGTTTCGAAGCTCAGCTCAGCAATGCAGACTGACTGGGAATTATGCAAACATGCCGGACAATTTCCTACTTTGCGAGAGTTGTTAGATTTTTTAGAGAGCAAAAGTCACTTATTAGGTTCGCTGGAAGCTGCGAAAATAGGTTCGAGTTTGGGAAATCAGGGATCCGAGCAAAAAAGTCATGCACGCGCTCATGTAGCCAGAGAGCAAGGTAATCACTCTTGTGATTTTTGCAAAAATAGTAATCATTCGATTAGCGCTTGCGAATCTTTTTCAAAATTGTCGGTTAACGCTCGTATCGAAGAGGCGCGTCGTTTGAAACTATGCAACAATTGTCTCAAGCCCGGACATTTCGTGGTAAAATGCACATCGTCGAGATGTCGCGTATGCAGAAAAAAGCACCATACTTTACTGTGTTTGCGTCCAAAGCGCGACGCGCACGAAAATACGCCGCGTCCTGGACCGCCAGAAACCAACAGCGACACGCGGGAGGTCGGGGCCGTCGCCCCGAGCGAGACACCCGTCGCATCCGTTTCAGCAGCTTGTAGCCGTCCTGCAATCGCGGCGCCAGCGCAAGTTTTATTGTCCACGGTTAGCGTATTCGTAGAAGGATCCTCCGGGTCATTTTCCCGGGCAAAAGCTCTTTTGGACCCCGGATCCCAACTTAACTTAGTTAGCGCCGACTTGTGTCAAAATTTGAAGATTGCGAAACGAGGTAATATCACCTCACTGTCGGGTGTTGGTGCCAGGGCTCTGAACGCTGAATTCAGAGCAAACGTTCGAATCCGCTCCCGCAACGGGAAATACGAGGACATTTTGAGCTGTGTTGTGTTAGACAAAATTACGGACCCTCTGCCGGTCCTTGCTTTCTCGTTGAGGGATTTGAAGATCCCACCAAACATTGTGCTAGCCGATTCAGATTGTAATACACCGGGAAAGATTGATCTTTTATTAGGCGCGAATGTCTTTTGGCAAGTGCTCTGTCAGGGACAGGTGAAATTGGGCCCAGAGAAGCCATTCTTAACAAAAACTCTTTTTGGTTGGGTTTTAGGCGGAAACATGAATGTCGAAAATCGAGGGCTCATTCTTTCAAATAGAGTTCATTTAAGTGTAGCCGGCATCGAGCACGGCATTCAGAGATTTTGGGAAATCGAGGGGGCGTACGGTTCATCAGGCCGACTCTCTGCTGATGACAAATTTTGCGAAGACCATTTTCAATCGACTACGAAACGGGCGTCGTCGGAGCCGCGTAGGTTCATCGTGAGCATACCTTTCAGGAAAGATGCTCCATCGCTGGGAGACTCGCGCGGTATAGCGTTAAAGCGTTTCTATTCATTAGAAAACAAATTGTCAAAAAATCCCGAGTTGAAAACCGCGTATTCCGCATTTCTCAAAGAATACGAGTCGCTTGGTCACTTGAGCAAGGTGGACGACGAAGCGAGCCTTCCTCATCCTCGGTTTTATTTACCACATTTGCCAGTCATAAAGGAGGACAGTTCAACGACCAAACATCGCGTTGTTTTTGACGGCAGTTGTGCGTCCTCCTCCGGAGTATCGCTTAACGACCTTCAACATAAGGGCCCAGTGGTCCAGCAGTCGTTGTTTGCAATTCTTTGTCGCGTTAGGCAATTCAAGTACGTGCTGAAAGCAGATTGCGCCAAAATGTATAGGCAAATTCTCGTGGACCCCTCGCAGACGCAATACCAATTAATTTTATGGCGTGACGACAAAACCTCAGCGGTAAAATGCTTCAAATTATTAACGGTCACCTACGGTACTAAATCAGCCTCGTACCTAGCAACTAGGTGCTTGATACAAATCGCCCAGGAAATCGAAGCATCGCTTCCAGAGGCCTCATTAAGAATTAGCCGGGATTTTTATGTAGATGACCTACTGACTGGTTTTGAAAATAGGGCGGAAGCCATAAAAACGCAATTCGAAATTAGTAGCGCTTTGTCGGGGTACGGGTTTGAATTGCGAAAGTGGGCATCCAACGACAGTGAAGTAGCTAGCGCCATTGGTGTAGATCGCGGCAGCGTAGAGCCCATTTCTTTGACGGAAGACGCCACGGAGAAAACTCTCGGCATTTTTTGGGATACTCGGCGGGACGTGCTAAGTTACAGAGTGAACCCTAGCTGTTGCAAATCAGTTACCAAGCGGGCTATACTCTCTAGTATGGCTCAAGTATTCGATCCCTTGGGACTACTTGGTCCAAGCGTTCTAACTTTGAAACTTCTCGTGCAACGGCTTTGGCAGTTGAAGTTGTCATGGGACGAAACGGTGCCCATGGAGATACGCTCCAGATACGACGAACTCCATTCTTCATTACGCTCTTTGGGCTCGTTGGCAATTCCGAGACGGGTAATTTGCGATGACATAAATTCGATAGATCTCCACGGATTTGCGGACGCGAGTTCTGTAGCCTATGGGTGCGCCGTGTATATACGTTGCGTTGACGCGCGCGGTAATGTCACCACCAATTTGCTTTGTGCTAAGTCAAGGGTCGCTCCATTAAAAACAATATCCTTGCCTCGTTTGGAGCTTTGCGCAGCCTTACTGTTGGCTCGTTTGATTAAAACTATACTCGATTCCTCCGCATTTAAATTTGACCGCGTGTACTATTGGTCGGACTCCACCATAACTCTGCACTGGATAAATAAGGATGCGAGTAATTGGAAGACGTTCGTCGCGAACCGGGTGTCCGAGATTCACGAACTAAGCAATAGGGAAGAATGGTTTCACGTGCGTACAAATTGCAACCCGTCCGATATAATTAGCAGGGGAATGTTACCCCAGGAGTTACTCCACTCGCGCTTGTGGTGGCACGGGCCAGAGTTTTTGTCACAGGCGGACTTAAAACCCCAGCCCGTTAAAATTGATTCGGGTGAGCTAGCAGCCCAAGAGTCGCGCCCAGTAGTGGCCACTCTTCACCATCGCGTCCCAGAATTTGAACTTTTCAGGCGCTATTCCAGTTTTACAAAATTGCAGCGCGTAGTCGCGTACTGCCTGCGTCTCGCGGGAAACAGAAGCACCGAAACGCTCTGGTCGGGACCTCCAGCCATTGACGAATTGGAGGACGCTACTCGCCGCCTGATCAAAATTGCACAGGCGGAAGTCTTTTCCGGAGAAATAGCAGTTTTGTCTAAAAAAGCGCCATTGCCGAAAAATAGTGCGCTGCTTTCTCTAAACCCATTTCTGGACGATCAGGGCCTACTGCGCGTGGGCGGCCGTCTAGAAAACTCCAATCTAAGCTTTGATCAAAAACATCCCCTTTTGTTACCAGCTAGTCACCCTTTGTCGTTGCTAATCGTGAAGCAAGAGCATTTGCGGCTCTTGCATTGTGGACACTCGGTGTTACTGGCCTCATTGCGGGATAAGTTTTGGATCGTGAGAGCCAAAGACCTAATACGTAAAGTAATACACAATTGCGTGATATGCTTCCGGGCCAAGCCTAAGATGAATGAACACTTGATGGGATCACTACCCGAAGCTCGTGTCACACCCTCTCCCCCTTTCAGCAATTGCGGGATAGATTACGCGGGTCCCGTGTTTATAAAAAACAAATCCGGGCGAGGCGCGAAAGAAGTAAAGGCTTACGTAGCCCTATTTGTGTGTTTGGCCACGAAGGCTATTCATCTTGAACTCGTGGAAGACCTCACGACGGAGGCTTTCATCGCATCGTTGAGGAGATTCATCTCCAGACGCGGTTTACCCTCCAACATATTTTCTGACAATGCTACCTGTTTCACCGGTGCCAGAAATCAGCTATCGGAATTAAAAAATATCCTGTCAGGCTCTAGTGAGCAATGCATAAGGGAAGAATTGTCGAAACATAACATTAAGTGGAATTTTATTCCGGCACGCTCTCCGCACTTTGGCGGCATTTGGGAAGCGGGGGTAAAGTCATTGATATATTATTTAAGGCGAATATCTTGCAATGCAAAGTTAACTTTCGTTGAGTATTACACCATGCTGACTCAAGTGGAGGCGATACTAAATTCCCGCCCACTCTGTGTTCTCCCTACCGACGCCTCATTCCCCGAAGTCCTTACTCCTGCCCACTTCTTGATCGGTCGGAAGCTGACTTCGTTTCCGGAAGCCCAACTCCAGGGCATACCGGAAAATCGTCTCAGCCGCTATGGGCTGGTCCAGCGGCTGTCCCAGCAGTTTTGGGATCGTTGGTCCCGGGACTACCTCCACCTCCTGCAGCGCCGGCCTAAGTGGAAGTCCTCCAGCACGTCTCTAGCCCCCCAGGTGGGCGACGTTGTACTAGTCCACGACGAGGCATCTCCAAGCTACCGTTGGCCACTGGCAATCATCTCGGCCACATATCCAGGAGCGGATGGTGTTGTGCGTGTGGTGCAGGTGCGCGATTCCCGAGGGAATCTCCTGAAACGCTCGGTGCGTAAAGTGTACATCCTACCCAAAGACGATCATTGCGATCAAGGGCAATAAACATTGACTTTGCTCTTAGTTGGTAGTTTTCGCTAATTGAACATTTTGCTAGGTTTAGTTGTTTATTTGCTTGTATTCATGCTAGTTGTAAGTTATCTGTAAGGCTCTTGGATTATCATCTGTCATTAGTTCTTGTTATGCATTTGATTATTTGGTAGTGTCAGATTTCAGTTTAATTTTGGGATTTAATCACGTCGTGCCATAGTCGGCACTTCGGGGGCGGCATGTTTGATTCACACAGATGCGTGCATTAAAACCTTTTTTATAATTAATCATGGAATTCAATTCATAACTGTTCTATCTCATTCAAAGGTCGTGGTAAAGCCAAATTTGCATCTTGCCGTATTTGTTTGCCTCTGTTAATGTTGGAAAGGAATTTGTAAGCTTCCCTTAATGGCTTTTAAGCGGATGGATACATTTTCTACTAGAACTTAAGCCGACTTAGCATATTTGGGAATCATGGGTTTATGGATTTCGTTCAATTGCCTCATTGAGAGAGCTTAGCATTAAGGTTTCTTAGAATAAGCATTTTTCCTAAATAACGTGCGACGCTCCGATTGGCTACGCAGGGTCGCCTCAGCCAATAGTGTTTGAGCTTGCCCCTCCTTGATGAATTGGCGAGTTCGGCTCGCTGTAAATTCAAAGTCAGTTAGATTCAGAACCTCGAGGAAGCAAGTTTAGCTATGCTTTGTGCTAGTTTGCGTTTCGGTCTAACTCCCTGGTAAAGACGTTTCCAGGTTGTTTTGTGTTACGGTTACGCGCAATTCGCTATTTTCGCGTGGCCAATCCAAGCGTGTCACAACAGTTGAAGCTTTTGTAAAAAACCATCGGTCCATCAGTGACGTTTGTAATCGTTGTTACTCAATATACTCGTGTTTGTTAAGTCTTGTTTCACTCCAACAACTAACTGAACCCAAGTCAAGGGTTATTAAGTGGCAGTTCCCGGCAATCCCATTGAACCGGAATTCGCAGGGGATTAATTGGGGGCCCCATCCGTGGAAGCCTCTTATCAAGTTAATCATACAAAAAACAGCTACAACATGTGAACTATTCTAATAGACTTAGAACACTGAATCTTACTACACTCGCTACTAGAAGGGAACGTGGTGACCTCATTGAGACCTACAAAATATTAACTGGTAAATATAATTGCAAGTTGCTGCCAGATATTTTTCTGCCCAACACCAATCCTCAGCTACGTGGCCACAAAATGAAATTAAACAAAGACAGCTTTAAAACCAATTCAAGAAAATACTTCCTGTCAAATAGAGTGGTAGATGCCTGGAATAAATTGCCACAAGATGTCATTGATGCCTCAACCGTTGTTAGTTTCAAAAATAAATTAGACAAGCATTTTGCAAGACTGATTGTTTCGGATTCGTTTAATTATTTGCTAACTTGTTATAAACAGGATCATACTTAAAATAATTACCATGTTGCGTTATTAATGAATTATATTTATGTTACTTATAATAATTACCATGTTATTTTTATTTTTATATTACTGGAGTTTACTTATGTCATTTTTGTAATTTTTGTTCATTTTACCATATTTACAGCACAATGTAATTATGATCACGGCTTAACAGCTTGCTGCCTGCCGGTGTATTTTTAATAATAATTATTATTATTATTATACTTTCCACATGTATTTCTAAATATTTTGACAGTTTGAATATTTTAAAGTCATTACTTTCTTTAGCAAAGCATTTAAAATTTTTCACTGTTAATGCATGGTTTTCTAATTCTTCCAACTGTGCATCAACGGCAGCTGATTCACCAGAAATTTCGGTTACATCATCTTTTACTATTATTTCTTTGTCAATGTTTATAAATTCGTCAGGGTCGACGTCTTCGATTTCTGGGATATTTCTCTACAGTTCAGCCACTGCTGATCAGGGTAAATCGTCATCTGGTTCAAATTGATTACGGTGCGATAACTTGATACCCGCAGACTCCGCGGCTGGGGAGGCCCGAGCCTAGTTTTGTTATTCTTTCCTTCCATAAAAGCAAGAAGGAAAAATTGTTCCTATTATTATTTTTATCTTAATGGGATGCCCACGCAAAAGGCAAAGTAGTTTTGAATTGTAGGCCTCTAAAGTCAAGCGATATGGATTGTTTTGTAATAATATCACGCATAGGGTAATGAAAGTGTCGAATTTCCTGCAGTCATAACACTGATTTGGGTTGACTTAATACCGCCTGAGTTGCAAAAGAATTTTATAATTTAACAACATGATCATTAAATGTTGGATTTATGGATTGTTTTGATGCCTCACGACATTGGCTGGGCCTGCAGTTTGAAGTGTCCGTACAAGAGAGATTCACAGTATAAAAATTGTCGAAAAATGGTGTCCGTGTCCGTTTAAGAGAGCGTCCGTTTAATAGAGAAAATTCTATTAGTAAAGTTAATGCAAGCAAGTTGGTTCCAAACAAAATGAGCGTGAAAGAGAGGCGTCCGCTTATTAGAGGTGTCCGGTAAGGGAGATTTCACTGTACTAACTAGTTGTTGTAGAAAAATTCCTCTATCGCTCCCTTTGGAATATTCCATCTAGTGGTTGGATACCAGTCTTTTTTAAGCCTGCCTTGATGTTAGCAGGATCGTGTTCACATGATTCGCATAAATGAAAGTTAACACAGAAAAAGTATGTGTGACAATCTGGCAGCATCGCCACGCTTTGGGTAAATCCTGGGGACTCTCCCCACGAATTACCTTGTGGCTGTATACTGCCGTGATTAGGCCCATGCTATGTTATAGAGCACTTGTCTGGTGGCCCAGCATCAGACAGGCTATGGTAGCAAGTAAACTGAAACATGTGCAACAACTTGCCTGTATGTCTTTAAGCGAACAAACAGAAAGATATTGTAGTACTGATAATTATCTATAAGAGTAGTTCTAGGTAAGAAATTATTTTGAAAGAATAAATTAATTAGTAATTAAAAATTACAAGGGGGGATTTATACATTAAAAGTACAACATAAACATTTGAGAATTGTTTAATGAATAATACATTAGATACAATTACTGTTGAATTGTGAATAGTTTATTAAAGGTGCGAGCATATAAGTTGATTTAGTTGGCATAGTTGTTTGGTAACATCAGAACTTAGATTTTAATTTTCATTAGCTGACAATCGGAATAACTAAAGTGAAAGCCAAACTCGAATGTGTTATAACAAAATATATCATATAGAAATTTGGTATAAATTATTATTGCTAGCGAAAATGATATTTTTAAAATAGCCGATTTTTTTCGAATTTCTAACCTGTGTTTTGAGTATAAGCAAATTTGAATACGTAATACAAACCTTTTATTATAATGGTAGTTACTTTCTGGATGGTGTATTAAAGGGTGTGATAAAGTAAAATTAAAGAAACGGAGAATAATAGCTATTTATGCAACAAGTGCTAAAAGTTTATGTTTATGCACGAGACATGTCGAGTGCAACTACACTTTTAGCACGAGTTTGCATACAATATTTTTTCTACGACCTTAAATTTTCTGTTATTAATCCATAAATGCATTTATGACAGTTATAATTTATGTCATAATAAATAGATGGCCTTCACGCGCAGGTGAATGTTTGTGGAGCCAGTACTGTCAAAGTCAGTTATCAAAGGTAATTAAAATAGTACACATCTGACTTTATTCATTACATAACGCTTTAATTATTTAAAACACACTTTACCTCTAACTCAAGAAGTAACTAGAATAACTTTACAACCTCACTTCCAGTTCGAAATTGTAGTTTTATAACCTCATTTCACTTTATAACACATGTGCTAAAAGTAAACAGCTGATCTCATTTTAAACACGCTAAATTATAAAACGTCAATTTTAGTGAAAAAAGCTCGCGCTAAAAGGCCTACTTTTAGTGGTGGTCGTAGAAAAACGAATTTTAATAAGGGTAAATAGTCTTTATGGAATAAATAAATCTGTAACTTGTATTTTGTGTGTTTATTTGGAAAATAATGTTACACTATGTTACACAACAGATGAAATATGCACGAATGGTTTTTCTAAATATTCTTATCTTCTCTTCCTTCTTTAAGCTTTCACCGCCCCCTTATTTTTATTCACCGCCCCCCAAATGCACCCGAAGCGGCTATCGCCCCCTTGGATCGTTTCACCGCCCCCCAAGGGGCGGTATCGCCCACTTTGGGAATCACTGATGTAGTCCATTGGCATTGTAGTTTGCAATGATGAGATTGGATAAAACATGGGGTGAATTATTATTTGCCATTAAGAAGGGAAGGAATGATTGAGAAAATGAACGATTTGATTTGTTCGTGATAAGGGGTTAGTAAATCCCAAACTGATTGGATTAGATTGGCGATAGATGGAGAACTTGAGGGATTAGGAGTAGGATGTTGAGAATCATTGGTAAGTGTGGGTTTTCCTGCTGCATGTGCGTATGTGGTAGTTGGTGTTACGTATTTATAAAAGTTAGTTGTTGTTGTGGTAGCACGTTAGGTGGGTGTTATCTTTCTGTTTGAAGTAACGTAGTATTGACAGCCTCTGTAATTAGCAGGGTGTTCTCCGCCGCAATTCACACATCTTGGTTTTTCTGATGAGGTTTTAGAACATTGTTTGTAATGGTGCATTCCAGTACACTTAACACATCGAGCCGGGAGATGGCAATAATTTTTGGTATGTCTCAGCCGCTGACAATTAGTGCACTGGGGCGTATCTCTGCTGCTACGACGAGGCTCAACACTGATTATGCAGTAACACACATTGGTTAGTTTAAAAATTTCTTTAGCTTTATCGGTTTTTGTTAGTTCAACTGCGCATATGGGGATTGGTTTTTTTATCTTTTTGTAATCTCGTAACTTTAAGCACTGGGAATTCTTTTGAAGAAAGATCGTCTTGTATTTCTTTGGTTGTTAAGGAGATAGGAACGTTTCTGAGTATAACTGATAAATTTGAATTTTCGGGATTTCGAAAAGTATAATATGTAATTTTGTCTTTGTTTTTATCATACAACTCAGTTAGCAAACGGTAGTCAGCAATGTCTGTTAAGTTAATATGCAATTGAGTTCCATGATTAGTTATTGTGAACTCTTTCTTTATTGTGGATTTAATGTCTGTAACTACAGCTTGATAATTGTTAGCACCTTGAAGAAATATCGGAGGCATTTTTCGGGATTTAGCGGGTGATTTTTCTGAATCTGTACTAGTGGTATCTTTAGCAGGGTCAATGTGGGCAGGGAGATAATATTTATTATTGGCAAGAAGTTCAGTGCTATCGAAAGAGTATTTCTTATTCTGATTATCTGTGGATGGGGAGCTTATTGTTCGTTTATTTCCGTTAGTGTTAGTATTAGTGACAGCTGTTAATTGTACACCTTCCGTAGGAATACTTGTGTTAAAAACTAACGTTGGTTCTTTGATAAACGCGTTATTCATTTTACTGCGGATAGGTCCAACAAAACAAAATTTATACAAAAGTTTATGTGTGCGGCCTGGCGTAGCCAGTGGCTAGCCGAATTGGCGAATAAATTCTTCAGTACCGGTATAGCAATTATTGCAACAATAGGTAAATAATAAATAAAACCTGGTTTGAAATGATGGTGATAACACACAATTTAAACTATTTCACATGGAACGCACAGATTATGTCCACTCGCGAACGTGGCTCGTTGTGAACTCAACCTTTTTGTGTCAATTACTTTCTTTTGGTCTGGCTTTGCATGTGCACAAACCTATCATTTTAATTATATTACTTTATTCACAAGCCAAATTCAAACCCTCTTAAATATCTGACTAATTACTGTTTCTTACATCTCATAATCAATGCATCTCTTATTTTTATTTTTGTTTAAAATTGCAATTATATAAAATATATATACACTGCAAACAGCCAAGTTGTGGGCTTAATACCATTTCAATATATATATAATCAAATCCCTTTTCAACCTGGAGGGTGTAAGGGATAATAAATAAACTATATATCAAGATTAGCCTCTACACCGGAAGGTAAAAAAAGGTTAAAAAACTAACGCACAATGAATACACTAATTTGTAATACATCTTTCTCATGTAAGAATTATCAGCAAAATATAGTATTTTATGGTGATTACATTTAAAAAAATAATCTTAGCTTTGCTTACCTCAGAATTGTATTTGTATGTGGCTGAACTGCTTAAGCCCTACATGGATTTTAGTTGCTGTATTAGTGCAAATAGCAGTAATAACCATAATTCTTCCAAATGCCAGTGAGCTCACTTTCATCACAGTTTGGTATAAGTAATGATTTTCTCTTTTTTTGTATATTGTATAGTATTGTAATAATATAGTATGTTCATACAGTTTTCGCGATAAATAATCCAGAATATTCTACAAGTTTGTATAATTCTAATGTTTAATGAGTAGCTAAGTTTTAAATGTTATCCCAATTACGACAAAAACTGAAAATCTACATAAATCAAGAACAATCTCTTAGGTTAGCTATTCTAAGCAAAACACATAATATTCCACTTTTTTTTAGATCTCTTTGCCCAAAACCTTTTTTTATAAATCCACCTACGACAATTCTGAAACAATTATCATTTTCTACTGTTAAGTAGCTGTAACATTTATAGACATAGTATTTACTAATTTTAGTTGGAATTAGAAGAGCTCTGCAGTTTTCGTAGCAATTTGAACAAATGAAAATGCATAAAATTGTGCTCGATTACAGAACCATTACAAAATTCTTAATGAAATAAGGCAACAAACCAAAAACTATCTGAAGGCTGATTTCATGAAGGAAGTAGCTGGAGTCATGGAGAAAATCGACTGTCGACAGATCTGAAGAAATGTGACAGAAACATCACCTCACTCGCACAGAAATTGAAAACCATTGAGAACGATAACGCTGAAATTTTCGCGCGGCTTGCTAGAGTAGAAGACGCACAGAAAAGCCTCGATGCTAAAGTTGCTCGAGAAATCCCTGATAAAACTAGAGAACCATCCTGCCCTTCAGAAGTAACTTTTGCCACTATCGAGGAAATTGAGGAACGTGCTCATATTTTCAAGTGAGCAAAGCCTGTGGAAAAATGAACGAAGGCAACCATAAATCACTGGAGCCAGACTGTCAAATAATTGCTCTCGACATCTTGCATGAAAATTTGAGAATGAACAAAGTGTGGAATGCTTACACTAGAGAAATGTGCAAAGGAATTTTGCAACAGTTGTAACTGCAAAAAAATGGAGTGAAATAAGGATGTCCTCTGTCCCCACTGTTGTTCAACTTATCTATCAATTGGATTATGAGTCAGGTCAATAACAATGGTAGAGGTATAATATGGAACCTTCAAAACCGTTTCTCGGTTGCAGAAAATATAGTATGTATTATTCAGATTAAAAGTTGCTCTGTTTGACTTGCAATTTTTGCATTTGCTCGGCTACACTGCGCTTTGCCTTGCAAATGCAAATATATTTTACATTTAGTTGACATCGATTCTTAAGGAAACAGCATATATTTTACGTAACGAAGAAAAATGCGTGTCGTCTTTCACAATATTTTTAGACAATAGTTGGCTATTGATTCTTAAAGATCAGATCAAGTAGGTATAGATAATACAAACGTCACTGTCAAGCAATAATTCATTAGAGGTTGATCGTTTTTCCTCCCAGTGAAAAAAGCTAAGTTTCTTGTTCTTTTTAATTGTTAATCGTTGGTAACGAGGGAAGATTGTCCCTCGAAAAGTTCGTTATTTAATATTTTTAATTTTCAGAGTGACAAAATACCCAAATAAAAATATGAATTTTTAGATATTTATTGAGTTGCAGCATAAAACGTTATATTGTAGTTGTGCTTTATCCACTCAAGAAAACTAAATGCTCGAACTTCGTTCCCACATTTAAACATTCTCTCGTGGATAAAACCTCTTCTAAAACACTTATACAATAAATTACTGTTAACGTATCTTTACAATCGTTTCCAATTATTTACTAATAAACTAATTAACTGCAAGATTTTTACTTTAACTTAAACAATTACAGTTATTGGAACGTTAAGATGACAACATCAATGTTTCCAAGTATTTTGATAATAGACTACTTAACAGCTTGTGACTCACAAAAATAATCCTAACTAAAGTAAGCTTTGTGCTAGCCCATATGGTAAATAAACTTGGTTTATTAAGTGTACTTCGATGAAGTGGAAAACCGAGGGTAGCATCTCATTTGCTCCGAACGCTGTCTTGCTTCCTGTTCTGCACATCTCAAGTGAAACTTCTCATTTGACTAGTTACTTACTTCTTGTAGTTGACATTCACAACTTTATTTTAAGCCTTAAACTACCACGCAGGATTTTCTTAGAACCCCAGATGCAATTTTTTATATTTTATTCCTTTAATATTTTTTCTGACTTATTTCTGTTAATGTAAATTTTCTTTACTTCTTGTTGGATAAAATTGTCACTTCATTGAGCAATTCTAATTTACTTTTGTTTAGAAAAATTCAAAATTAGTAGTTGAGGTCTCACTGAAACTCCAAGCAGTCGTTTATGAAATCACATATATTATCGACAATAACTGATTTATTTAACTGCACAAAAATCAGTTGTTTAGCAATTTAGCCGTCGGTATATCAGGTGCTCTGTGAATATTAGCAAAGGAGATGCATTATTGTTGTGTAAAGTTAAAAATTTACTTATATGTTTGCTTCCTTTTATGTAAACACTTTTGACTAGGGTGGTCCATATTATAACAGAAAAAAAAGGTATCAAAGTCATGCCTCCACATGTCTATTATGATGTAGTAACTTGTAGTAATTTCAGCTTAATACATTGAAGTTTAGTGGTCGCCTAGAAGTAATTTATGCAAACTCGTTTTTCAGGTATAAATAATAAAATAATATGAATATTGTTAACAGAAATGTAACGGCACTTGGACATGATCTCTCAAAAATTACCCTTTCCCGAAGTTCCATTAGATGCTCTAAGAGAGAAGAAAAACAAAAGGCCGCAGCAGCTGAACAAAAAGAATCGTCTTTGGAAGAGCCTTTCCTTTCACACTAGGATGGCAAACTTCTGCCTGATATTGGTGGATCCAAGGTGAAAGTAGATTGTATAGCTATACTTCTCACTGGAAATAGTCAAGAAAAGCTTTTAGAAATTCCCAAGACCTGCAGGGGAACAGGGAAAGCTCAGGCACAAGCTTGCATTGAAGCGATCAAGGAATGGAACCTGGAATCTTAGTATTCGATACAACATCAAGTAATACGCTTTTGGTTTCTTTCTGAAGACTTGGTAGCCTTAGCTTTTAATGACGATTGAGTATCCACTGAAACCAAAGAAAAAATGGTCAAGAATCTGAAACGTCCACAAAAGCCCAATTTTCCGAGACTTATACAAATATCCGGCAACCAACGTGGTCAGAAAATTTTGTAACTGAGAGAACAAGCAAATATTGGAGAAATGATCCCGTTTACATAGAATTTCATAAACGTTGGTATCAAATGCATGTTGTGAACGACGTTGCTGAATGAGGTATTGGATTAATTGAAACATATAACCAATCACTTACTAAAGATGAAGAACAAAAGCAGTTCATTAATCGGTTAGTGGCAAATAGTAGAAAACAGATTTCTACACCATCAAAGGCATCCCTTAATTCATAATTATTTAGTTTTTAAATTTTGTTATTTTCATTCTTCTTCTTTCTCCCCTTCCATATTACCCTCTCGGGTGTCGGATTCGGGTTAGTTTTCTTTATTCTCCCTCACCCATTTTTTCCATTCCTTCCTGGATTGTGCAGGTTGCTTCATTTCTTCCATGCTTTTTCCCCTTTCTTTTCCTGCCTCTTCTATTTGAGTTATCCACTTCTTCCTAGGTCTTCCTCTTCTTCTCTTCCTGTGATTTCTTGCCTCCCTTATCTTCTTCACTAGTTGATTTTTATCCATCCTTACCATGTGGCCATACCAGTTTGTCTTTTCTTTATTTTATTTTAATCGAGTCTCTTATTTTTTGTTTTCCACTCCATCCCATTTCGTCTTCCCTGCTATTTTTCTTAAGTGTTTCAACTCCATTGCATTTAGCTTTCCGATGTGTTTTTTTTTTGTATTGTCCAATTCTCGCTTGCGTATATTAATGTCGGTGTAGCGTACCAAGGTAACTGACTTAAAAACGCCTGTCGTGCAAGGGATGGTCATAAATCTACCCAAACGTGACATTAAGTGCAGTTCCAAATTTGTAAACGTCAGTGCTATCTAAAACGTGAGTGACGAATGATCTATAAACGTCAGTGCGACATGTGCGAACAAAAATTGTTAGATACCAAATGTAATTTGTGTCGCCATCAAACAATGCAGACTAACTTGTCAAAAACGTCAAAATATAAATTCGAAAAACAGCACGACGGATGTTACAAGCGTAGGAGCACCCAATGACAAAAGGAAGGGTTACGTAAATATCCTTGTGACCCAAATTCCAGGCAGACAGCAATGACCAACCCTGGTCACAATACGATCATAAATTATGGAGTATGAAAGGAGCACACGCAATGACCAGAATCGTTTTATTATCGGAAGTAACGGGTTTACCAATAAGGGTTACCTACAATTGAAATAGAATAAAACTCAAAATATTTAAGGAAATTCAGAAATGTTTATTAAATATGAAAATATAAAACATCTCAATGATGTGTGAAACAGGACTTCGGCCAAATGACCGCCGCGGCTCCTTTGGCAGGCCTCAATTCGTTTGATGAAATTCACCATGACATTCCTAACATTTCTCTCAGAATGTCGCCAATGACCCGTTGGATTTTGAGTTTAAGTTGTTCAATATTCTGTGGATGAGTAGCGTAGACCTTTCCATTCACGTATCCCCACAAAAAAAAACTAGCGGCGTCAAATTACACGAGCATGGTGGCCAATTCACATCGCCGTTTCTAGAGATAACACGGCCGGGGAATTTCGTTTGCAGCAAATCCAGTGTCGCACGCGCCGTGCGGCGGTCATTTGGCCAAAGTTCTGTTACACACATAATTGAGATGTTTTATATTTTCATATTTAATAAACATTTCTGAATTTCTTTAAATACTTTGAGTTTTATTCTATTTCAATTGTAGGTAACCCTTATTGGTAAACCCTATAGCATCCCAAACTTGTCTGTCACAATAGAGCGAAGGGTGCTATTGTATCCGAAAGAATGGACACAAAACCTAACCTGCTCATCTCAAATTTGACATAGACTTACAGTGCCACCCACATATTATTTATATAACAAATATTTCAAAGCCAAGCTTGATCTCGTTTGCTCACATGTTGGTAGGTTACCTCATAACTCTGAAGAGTAGTGAGCGGGCAAGGAAAGGTAACTCGTCATCCACTACGCCGCCAATGCTTGCATGGTTACTACACGTATAGGTTAATGTGTGTGTTAAGAGCATGTTATCTATTATTTATTTCCATTTTTTATTATTTTTCAACATAGAAACTTAGTTTAGGTGAGTGTAATTATATTTTATTATCGGTGTATCCTTCTTTTGAACAATCTATACCATAAAATCGCTGGTCTCTTTCTTTGTTTGTATGTATGTATGTATGTATGTATCTTTGTTTGCTATCTCCTCCGAAGATACTGGACCGATTAAATTGTATGATGGCTTAAATCGTAGACTTAAATAGTAGGCCGGTTTTTATTTTAAAACAAAGTACGTAAAAGTAAAATATTTATTTATATTTAATTTAATTAAATCGTATAATTAGCAAACCGAAGCGTAGCTCGAGTGATTCACTAGTTTTCGATATTTCATTAAGAAATTGCAAGCAAAAATAAGTGGGCAGGTAATTCAAACCTATCGTATACGGAATATCGTGTTTTACAAGGAGCTAATGCAGTAAAATGTTAACAGTAGGTGAGGAAAACTAATTAGTCAACATGATTGAAACAATATGCAGTGTTGCTACCTGTAAAAGAACTGAAAAGGCAAAGAAAAGTGGGGAAAACATTTTGTTCTTTGATTTTCTGCTGAGAAAGCAGTGGGTCAAAAAATGCTCTCGGACAGACCAGTGTGATCGGAAAAATTAAATAAATTAGCAAACATTTACTTCAGATGAATTTGAAAATTCAGAGCAAGCAAAAATACTAAACACCTTAATTGAAAAAAAAAATAGTACGTATAAGCCGTTCACGATCTTTTTGGGTCAGGTGAGGCTATGACCATCTAGTAATTTTGTTGGCAGTACCTCTGTGGCAACTAAACTCCCTTTTTGGGTCAGGTGAGGCTATGACCATCTAGTAATTTTGTTGGCAGTACCTCTGTGGCAACTAAATTCCCTATTTGGGTCAGGTGAGGCTATGACCATCTAGTAATTTTGTTGGCAGTACCTCTGTGGCAACTAAACTCCCTTTTTGGGTCAGGTAAGGCTATGACCATCTAGTAATTTTGTTGGCAGTACCTCTGTGGCAACTAAACTCCCTATTTGGGTCAGGTGAGGCTATGACCATCTAGTAATTTTGTTGGCAGTACCTCTGTGGCAACTAAACTCCTTATGACCATCTAGTAATTTTGTTGGCAGTACCTCTGTGTAGTGATGTAAATTACCCGGGTATTTATTTTTAGGGGTAAATACCCGGGGTATTTACCCGGGTAAATACCCAAAATGGGTATTTAAGCGGGTATTTATAGACTGATTTACAAATATTATAAAGTTAATCTTAATAATTGATTGGTAAGTGAAGGTGCTCTATGCGAATTTTATAAAAATGTTTAAGAAAATAGCTGAACTGAGAACATTTACTGCCCAAAATACCGGTGGGGACATACCTAACTCTACAGAACATGGTAATTCCATGAGTCGGAAAAGATTCAAATACTATTTGCGATAAGAGTAACCGAAATGGAAAATGCAATAAATACTTTGGTAGCTGGGCAACAAGTAGCTATTGTACCTACTTCTTGCCTAGCTACCAAAGTAATTATTGCATTTGTTATTTAGGTTACTCTTATGGTCTTATGAACATGAAATTGCCATGTTCTGTACAATTTTAGGCAACCTGTATATAACAGCAATGAGATCAAATGAATAAAAAACAGAATTCAATGATTGAATAAGAAAGAGATGAACATAGAAACAAATATTTGAGTAGACTTGACGCTCATTTTAATTATGTCATATGTCTACTAAATATTCATACTAAAATAACTTTTTTGTACGGTTATCTCTTTCTTACTCACGTATTATGTGCTTTTGTTCATGCTATTTCATTGCCGTTGCATACTTATGATCCCATCGGTATACAGCATTGTTTATATTATATTGTGATATTGTTTGCCTTATTTAAGATTGTTTAATAATGTGTATATAACAGTAATGAGATCAAATGAATAAAAAACAGAATTCAATGATTGAATAAGAAAGAGATGAACATAGAAACAAATATTTGAGTAGACTTGACGCTCATTTTAATTATGTCATATGTCTACTAAATATTCATACTAAAATAACTTTTTTGTACGGTTATCTCTTTCTTACTCAAGTATTATGTGCTTTTGTTCATGCTATTTCATTGCCGTTGCATACTTATGATCCCATCGGTATACAGCGTTGTTTATATTATATTGTGATATTGTTTGCCTTATTTAAGATTGTTTAATAATGTGTCTATAAGTATATATTAATATTAATGTTAATAAATACAATTATTATTTTTCAAGTTAATGTTATGTTCATTTTTCAAAAATGGAAACAAGTCAGAAAATAATGTACAAACAATTTAAATTATCCCAATCTTCGGAGTCAGCCATCACAATGTTGTTTGTAAACTCTAACAGCCGCAATTTATTGCATCTAACTGTTTATTTCCATAAATTTCGGCAGCCAACGTTTTTTCCCGATAAACGATTAATTTACCTGGGTGAATGCTTATTCAATGTTATTTAAATTGTTATTTTACATAAAATATTCCACTTCCTTTATATGTAGTTTATTTATTAAGATAAGATTATGTGAGTAAAAGTTAGCTTAGCTTTCTAAATATTATAAATTTGATAAATACCCAGTTTTTAGGTATTTACCCGAGGCAGGGGTAAATACCCAGGTAAATACCCATTTATAAATACCCTACCCACTGGGTATTTACCCGACCCACATCACTACCTCTGTGGCAACTAAACTCCTTATGACCATCTAGTAATTTTGTTGGCAGTACCTCTGTGGCAACTAAACTCCCTTTTTGGGTCAGGTGAGGCTATGACCATCTAGTAATTTTGTTAGCAGTACCTCTGTGGCAACTAAACTCCCTTTTTGGGTCAGGTGAGGCTATGACCATCTAGTAATTTTGTTGGCAGTACCTCTGTGGCAACTAAACTCCCTTTTTGGGTCAGGTGAGGCTATAATCATCTAGTAATTTTGTTGGCAGTACCTCTGTGGCAACTAAACTCCTTATGACCATCTAGTAATTTTGTTGGCAGTACCTCTGTGGCAACTAAACTCCCTTTTTGGGTCAGGTGAGGCTATGACCATCTAGTAATTTTGTTAGCAGTACCTCTGTGGCAACTAAACTCCCTTTTTGGGTCAGGTGAGGCTATGACCATCTAGTAATTTTGTTGGCAGAACCTCTGTGGCAACTAAACTCCCTATTTGGGTCAGGTGAGGCTATGACCATCTAGTAATTTTGTTGGCAGTACCTCTGTGGCAACTAAACTCCTTATGACCATCTAGTAATTTTGTTGGCAGTACCTCTGTGGCAACTAAACTCCCTTTTTGGGTCAGGTGAGGCTATGACCATCTAGTAATTTTGTTGGCAGTACCTCTGTGGCAACTAAACTCCTTATGACCATCTAGTAATTTTGTTGGCAGTACCTCTGTGGCAACTAAACTCCCTTTTTGGGTCAGGTGAGGCTATGACCATCTAGTAATTTTGTTGGCAGTACCTCTGTGGTAACTAAACTCCTCATGGAAATTTACACTTTTTGTGTTAGGTCAGGTTGTTTTCAGTTTAAGGTTAGATTTTCTGAATAGGTACATTGTTGCCGGATCTCTGTTTAAATTAAGGACAAAAAAATGAAATGATTTGACAATTGATGACAGAAACGAAAATAGGAACTAATGCATAAGAAAAGCATTCGATATTAATGTTTATTGCAATTTGGATAAGAATTGTGTACATGATATGAATATGCCACTTTATTTTACATGCTTGCTGCATGCTTGCTTGCTTGCTGGTGTGGAAGGATAAACACATCACAAACTGATGCCAAATCAATTTAGTAGAGCAATTGAGCAATATTGGTCTTATAAAAATTAACATGTGAAAAATGTAAATATTTTGTCAAATGGATCGCTTGCTGATTTGGCTAAACTTCAATATAGCGTCCCCAGTCACATACATATACGTGAATATTTTGGTCTGGGAGCTATAATTTTAGGTTAGCTGCAGTTTAAGATTTGTGTGTACATAATACACAATGTTCCATCATTTGACTGCTTTTAGGGGGTTTTCTGCGCTTGTGCGGCAAACGTCAAACCCAGTGGGGACGCTATATTGAAGTTTTCTCGCTGATTTTACTTCATGTTGATTTTCACATATGCCATATAACATTTCAACACTAAAATAGTAATAAGTAGGTAGGTAGTAAAATATTTTTTTCTATAGCACATGTTAAAGTGTGCTTTTATCAACTCAAAACAAAAGGTCAAGTTTTACTTTAACAGCAAGGGTAGATAAAGTAGCACTTTAACATCAAGGATAGATAAAGTAATTTAATTTTCTAACTTTTGTTTAAATTAAATATGACAGCTTCCTATTATCGTAGCAACCCAATCTAGCTACTGACATTTTGAAATGTGATTGACTGTCATTATTTTCTTTTGAAATTGTTAAAGTTCTTGCTATAGAAAAAAATATTGTATTATACACGACGATAAAGTTATTTCTATCCACTCTTGAATCATTAACGTCTCGACTTCGTCTCGACGTTAAACGGTTCACTCGTGGATAAAATTTAACTTTATCGTCTTGTATAATAAATTACTAATACATTACTCTGGATTGTTTTTTCTTTCCAAAATTTCATTTTTTAACGTACAGAAAATATATTCTCTAGTCTCCACATCAAGTCGTGTTCTTTTAAATCTGGTCTGTCCTTTTTTTAAATTGGAAGTAGCATCGTTTAATGGAAATTTTTTGTTGTAACAAAATTATTTTGGGCATTTTGACTTTTCCTTTGATGGAAATTAAAATTATTTTTACACGCTTGATAAATCATTTATTTTTTTCTATAGCACATGTTAAAGTGTGCTTTTATCAACTCAAAACAAAAGGTCAAGTTTTACTTTAACAGCAAGGGTAGATAAAGTAGCACTTTAACATCAAGGATAGATAAAGTGATTTAATTTTCTAACTTTTGTTTAAATTAAATATGACAGCTGCGCATTATCGTAGCAACCCAATCTACCTACTGACATTTTGAAATGTGATTGACTGTCCTTATTTTCTTTTGAAATTGTTAAAGTTCTTGCTATAGAAAAAAATATTGTATTATACACGACGATAAAGTTATTTCTATCCACTCTTGAATCATTAACGTCTCGACTTCGTCTCGACGTTAAACGATTCACTCGTAGATAAAATTTAACTTTATCGTCTTGTATAATAAATTACTATTCTTACGAATATTAAAATAATAAATCTGGCAATGTGGAGGCAAGAAAATGTCGAACAGACACTGACAGAAAATAAAAGTTGCATCCGCTACATCATCGAATCAGTTAGTCCAACATGAAAAGAAAAAATCATAGCCAACTCTGTCTCAAAAAGGTCGTGAACGGATTATAGCAGAATCAAATGTTACCTTAAATCTTCTGACAATTTACGTTTTATTGTTGCTGCTCTATCTTATTAATTTATACAAAAAAATTATAAGGTCAAGAGGATTATAAGTCTCCCTCTACTAGGAGTACAAGTTTGGATAAATCAAAACGTCCTAGGCTTAGAATCTCAATGTTTAATTGCAATACCAGAAACACCACATATAGCAACAGAAGATATGCCTTCAATGAGTAAGCAGGGCCCATACGAAATTTTGGAGCAAAATTATTATGCTGGGAAAAATGAAAAGCATCTTATTGTTTTAAACAGAAAAAATCTGGTGTGATACACACACACACAACTTCCTTTTACAGTGATCTTATAATTAGCCAAAACTTTGATTTTTAATTTTTAAGCATTTGTTAAAAATTACAATAAGTAATCAGTCAACTAGGCCAGTAGCAGGGAGCAGTTTTACCCTACAAAAGGATATGCGATCGGGGTCCTAATGAAAATTCCAAGTTTGCCAACTTTTCGAGCCGCCGCTCGCGCCTCCACCTTGAAAAGATGGCGCTCAAAACAGGTTTTTTCTAGAGTTCCTATATGTACTAAGAGTTGAGCCATTGGATCCACAAATCAAGGACCATGTGATACAGCAAAGATATATTTCAGTTGTTTCGTTTGAAAGAAGTATGCATAAAGTTAAAAATTGGCAAAAATCAGGTACTCCATGGTTTGTGGATCCAAAACAAGTCACCCTACATGTCCCAACTCTTTCATATACAGGGACTCTAGTTTTTTCTAAGGTCACTAAATCACGTTAGCTACGCTAACACAGGTAGGGAAGCACCATTTGACAGGTTCAAAAAACGAGTTTGTCAATGTCAAATTTACCATAGGCGCTACTAGTAAGGGCATAAAGATTTTTTCTTATTAATATATCCTTCGAATGCGATGCCACAATCCTTTCTCTAGGTCGTAAGTTAGGCAGATGATCGTTTTTAATTGCAATTTAAAATGTTTTTCGTCTACTGACCCTGAAACTTGAAGATCTGGAGAAATATCAAAGGTAATTTTTCACGATTACAGATCATTTACCTTAATTACCTGAAGAGATGATTGTAATCTCGGATTTCCTAGTTCTCCCGACGAATTTTGTCAAAACGTATTTATATTTAATAGCATTATGGTTTTCATTTGCTGCGTTAAAGGTTGCCTGAACAACAGCATAAAAGGATATACGCTGTTTCAAGTCCCTGAAGGTAATTTAAACTGCAATATTTAGCAATACTTTTTAATGAATAACTTATTGCAAATGAAGGGCCAAGAAATAGCATAAAACGGCAGAAGTGGTTGAAAGAAATAAATAGAGCACTAGACGACATGCATCATTTACGTGTATGTAGGTACCGAAGTATTGGAATGCAGCGAGCGATACAAAATATTCGCTAAAGCTTTATATTTGTAATAATTAATTTTTTTAAGGTGGAAAACGTTTACAAATAATTCTTTATTTAATATTTATTTATTGCGTTCACGTTAGGTACATAAACTTTAATTTATTTCTGTTATAACCTATAAACTGATTGGGTATGCCACTGACAAAAACGAGTTTGGTTTGACATAAATAACGCCGAGTTTCCCTACCTGTGTTAGCGCAGCTAATGTGATTTAGTGACCTTAGTTTTTTCGCATTATCATCGAACCAGTAAAAATAGTTATTACAAATATTATAGAAGACATGATTTCCTAAAACTTTTGTTTGAAACATTTTTTTGTAAGTAAAATAAATACCGAGCTGTAGCACTGTCAAGTGGAGCGGAATAATGAAAATTTCAAAGATGCTCCATTTAGAAATAATTATTGTTTATTGAACTCCGTTCACATCTTTTTGGCATGAAGGTTGGCTATGACAGTTTCCCCAATTTAGCTGTGTAAAATTACTTTGTTGTGTTTAAACGAGGTTTACATTTGAGGTTATGGTTACCAAAGGCTTTTAGGTTAGAAAACATGACAAAACACCTTCAAGTGCCAAGTTGCCATATTTAAGGAGAATAGAAAATGGAATTTAGTAATTTTTATGTATGTATCCAGTTTCAGTAATGGTGTAATTAGAGAGATTTTTAATTAAGTACGTGGAAGGTCTTGCAATACTTCAGATTTTAAACATTTCTTCACTTGCACTATCAAACTAAACAGTCCATCTTGCAACAATATTATGTTCTGTCAAGTGACTGTAAATTTATTGGAGGTTATGCAGGTTATACAACAAAATAAAAATTACGGTTCTATTCATTGGCAACTTAACAACAAAAATCCAAAAAAGGCCAACCTTCATGTCAAAAAGACGTGAACGGTATACAGATTGTCTGAAAACCGTTTGGAACATAGGAAATTAATGAGTGCGACAGGGAAGACATAAACAAAATGAGTAGCAAGACAAAGATAGAATGTAATCATGGCTAGGTAAATTTTTAAACTAAAATAAGTCAATGAAACAAACAAACGCTTCTGTCAAATATTTTATCTGTCATTAAGAGTATAAAGTGAGGTTTAAATAATTAAAATAATTATGTCAATAGTAAACAATAGTATATTTAAACCTCACTTTATACTCTTAATGACAGATAAAATATTTCACAGAAGCGTTTGTTTGTTTTATTGACTTATTTTTAGTTTAAAAATTTACCTAGCCATGATTACATTCTATCTTTGTCTTGCTACTCATTTTATTCATGTCTTCCTTGTCGCACTCATTAATTTCCTATGTTCCAAACGGATTTCGGACAATCTGTATATGCACGATATTCAAAGCTGCATACTGGTGATGTATTCATACGCCGTTCTGCCATTGGTGCAGAGTTACAAGGTGACCCACTATAGACGAGCCTTACAGTGTAGCCACTAATAAAAATAATATTTAAATTATTGGAAAATATTTCCTATTATCAAGACAAATACTGTTTCAGACCGATTTCAAGTAATTATTTTCAAATTTTACATTACTTAGATTTCCACCTTTAAATAACTTGTCTAAATCACAACTTATATTTTTTTGTTTGTAAATTTCCTATACATATACTTGAACACCCGTTACTTTTTCCACAAACGATTTGAGGAAAATCAACAAAATTTGTACAATTTGTAGAAGACAATAACATTTATTTAGAAAAAACAGAATACATGCAAAAATTAAATGCTCCTTTCTACAAATCCCGTAATGCCATGATAAAATTGTACGATTATGATTCTTTACACTAACTCATATTTTAAAAATATGTTAGTTCAAAACGATTATTTTTGTCGAATTTTGGCTAGAAAACAGTTTTTTTTAAATCAGTTTTTATATAGATTTCTAAAGAAGTACTTTAAAGTGTTGGCCTCCTTTCTATTTTTAATTTGTTCTGAATTACCTATGTTCTACCCTCTTCAGCAAAAGATTTTTTTTATTCATTTGTATTTGCTTTTGTCCTAATTAGAATTTTTAATTTGTCCTGTACCAACGCAACTATTTCGTATTTTTACCGAATATAAAATTATGTCTTTGAAGCTTACTACAGAGTGATTTTTTAAAAACTGAATTGCACAGGCCCTGGATAGCCTGAATCAGTTGGCAGTCTATGTCAAATTTGAGGTTAGTAGGTTAGGGTTTGTTTGTCATTTGACACACACTGATGCAAAACTTAACCTGCAAATCTCGAATTTGCATAGACTGACCATATATGTAATACTTACTATATTGCTAGCGGCTATGAGTGGGAAACTCACGAAGGAAGTGAGACAGACAACCCAACTCCTAAATGTACTTGGTGGGCTGTGCGCAAGCGCGTCGTCCGCACGGTGGGGAATTGAGCCAACCAAGTTTAAAATTCGCTTCTAAAGGCAGAGTTCGAATTCTTACGCATGCGCACGAGACACGTCATACTCTAAGTGACACTATGTTGGCGCTGTAATGTTTTTGGACGTTCCGAGGCCCTACTAGCAATATATGTACCGGGTGTCTTAAAATGAATCACATCTAGTATGCTTTGAATTTCCCATAATGCAATCTAAAATTTTACTTGATATTGGCAAGACTGTAAGTCTATGTCAAATTCAAGGTTAGTAGGTTAGGTTTTGCGTCACTTTTAACGCAGACTGGCGCAAAACCTAACCTACTTACCTCGAATTTGACATAGACTTACAGTCTTCCCAATTTCAAGTAAAATTTTAGATTGCATTATGGGAAATTCAAAGCATACTAGATGTGATTCATTTTAAGACACCCGGTATAATACAGTGAGCGCCAAAAAGCATTGGTCAGTTTCAATACCTAATAAAAACCCATACACTTCACCTATGGAATCAATGATAATTTCTTCATAAATCGGAAACTTGGGAGTTTTGTTTCAATGTTTGACATCCTCCGAAAGTGACAGTTTGGTGTGCTGTTTCACCGTCAAAGATTGTCGGGGCTCATTTTTTCGAGGAAATTGGTGAAACGGTAACGGTTACATCTCAAAGACATTACATGCTTTAAAGATCTTTTTATTGCAAATAGAGGAGGAGATAGTAAATGAATATTGGTTTCAACAGGACGGTGCTACAAATTACACCGCAAGAATTAATACGAATCTCCTACGACAATCGTTTCCAAATAAACTGATTTCTTGCTATGATGACCTTCATTAGCCCTCGAGATCGCACGACATAACCACTCCTGATTTTTTCTTTGGGATTACTTGAAGAGCAGAGTATTTACAAGAAAGATAAGAAATCTGGAAAAGCCTAAAATGTTTATTCGGGAAAATATTGAAGCTATACTGCACGATATACGGCAATGTGTGATGAGAGATTTCGGCCACCGTTTAAAAGAGTGCATTCAACAAGAGGGGAGTCATTTAACCGACAGCAATTTTCATAAGTGAATCTCCCATTCTTAGTCTTTAAGAAATAGTTCTGATTAACTGTGTAATTTAAGCAAATAAATTGTTATTACAAATTGAAACTGACCAATGCTTTTTGGCGCTCACTGTACATAAATGAGACTGACAATACACTTCAGTACTGCCAACTGATTCAGGCTACCCAGGGCCTGCTGCAATTCAGTTTTTAAAAAATCATTGTATTTTTGTGAGTTGAAAAGTAAAATTTACCTTTGATTTTCTATTTTGTTCGAAAGTGACCCATTACGTAGTTTCCTTAAATGTTTCTTATTCATTAACATTTTCTCATTAGTATAGTAGGTGTTATAATCAATAATCACTAATCAAGCAGTAGCTTGGTTTCAATTTGCAGAAATCATTGTTGATAATCATACCACTTGTACAGTAGCCGAGAAGAAAAAATATTGATAAGAAGAAAACTACACCAACATAGGATTTTGCAATTTAAAAAAAAACTTCTTGCGGCATTTGCAACATAAATTAAGAACAATTGAAGTGTCCGCAGGCAATATTTTGTGATAAAATTGGTATTTACGCTAGCACAACTTTGAAGACTTTGTTTTAATAGTTTAATACAAACCAAATTGTTCAGTTACTGATTTTAAACAGATTTTCATTTGAAATTTCATGTAAAAATATCATCTTGATATATACAACTTAACCAAAATTTTATCTGAGTACAACAATAATTTTTAGAAAGCAACAATTTTAATTTCACTTTGAAAACAAGTTTGTCAGTTTCAAGGCTCCTGATAATTACCCAATAACTCCAATAGTTAAACAAATACAAATTAATAGTTTATTCATTACTTATTACAAAACTGTATGAATTGATAACACTATTTATAGTTGTTTTGAACACTTTTAGAATCACCTAATGATTAGCTAGCCAGAAAATTAGTAACACATGGTAAATTTAACGTTTTCACTACAAATAGGATCTTAAAAATAAAAAACCACCCATTTTCCTACAATGCAAAATAGCCACTACCTTTTATGGCACAGACAATAATTCGTTGATAAGTGAATAACACAAAACCACCTATATAAATTTAGAAAAAAGAAGTGCTCCATTTTATTCGAAGGAAAATGGGTTTTCCTAATAAAAAATTTTACTTAAATCCGATATTATCCTTATTGAAATGTTAAATTTACCAGAAAGTACACAAAAACCGACAGGTAACAACAGATAAAATGGCATTAATGCCAGGGGACCTCACGTGACTGGGCAATTGTACCCAATTTTATATACCTGGCTGTCTGAGAAACGGGCGGAGTTGGTAAACCTGCAGCGGAAGAGACAGATGACCTTTGTGTCTCACTTGTGACATGGGAACCATCTCCTTTTAAAACTGCCACGGCCTTCCACGAATTAATGTAATTCACTGTAACAGAAACGTGTAAATTCTCGTGTTTATAATTCTACAGGCCACTTACTTTTAAACATGCGAACACACCCGTCGTCACCGCTGGATGCCAAAATTGTTCCAGTTATATTCCAGCACACCCTCCAAACGGTACAACCGTGATCGTCGAATTGTGCCGCTGGCTGAATGTCCAACTTGCTTAGGCCGCTTTGTAGAGCTGCATTATCTCTACACAGATAAATACACTATAATACAGGTAAGGCATTAAATTGCAAGTATGCTTACGCAATGGGAGTGAGGTTGATAATTCTCACATCTTTTGTAGCCACTGCTAAAAGATGAAAACTACGTCCCAAATTAGGTGAGAATGAAATATCGTGAACAGGATCAGTAATACTAGATATTGTTTCAGTTTTCATCCATCTACGGATGTTATCGCTGTATTCGTAGATGAATACTTTCCCTCCATTTGCAGGATTAGTGTCGTCACTGCCCACTGCCAACATCAGAGGATGATTCCTAACAATTAAATGCTTAGTTAATTTAATCTAATTAGCAGCTACTTTCTATTAAATTATTCAGATGGTTTTTAGCCGTTATACATTTCTGGCTAAAAGAATAATTTTGATTGATAATTTTATCGAAGTTTGTTTTGTTTGTAAAAGACAAGTTCGAGGCATGCGAAGTATCTTAGACACCGACTGCTATGGTCATATGGTCAAAGTCCTACTTAGA
The DNA here is from genome assembly GCA_940337035.1 of Agriotes lineatus. Taxonomy (NCBI): domain Eukaryota; kingdom Metazoa; phylum Arthropoda; class Insecta; order Coleoptera; family Elateridae; genus Agriotes; species Agriotes lineatus. Next base: position 41,243 of record CALNHX010006847.1, read on the forward strand.
ATGTTGCCGAAACTAAGTAGTTCCAACTCTAGCAAGGAATCTTTTACATGGCAACTTTGATTAACCAAATAACTATTTATATATTTCTACCAAACTAAATAGTTTTTAGATCTGCGGACCTTCAGCACATGTTCTGAATGTAAGTGGTCAACATAATAATAATGGTGAAGCATTAACACCTCATGAAGGAGCTTGGCCTGCAAGGCGGAAGGTCAGAGCTTCCGTATCCTCGCTCTCACACCCGGCTGTCGCGTGTTAAAACTGTCCACAGTTTGTCCCAACTAACGCAGTCAAATTCTTTGTAATAATAATAATAATAAGACCCATTATTCCCCTGTGGGGCATAGGGTTAGTACATATTATCTGCACTCTTTCTTCTCTTTGGTTATACGACTCAGATACGACCTTGTTTTTCCCATCTCTAGTTCAATGCTTCTTCTCCATGTTCGTCTCGGTTGTCCCCTGCTTCGGTATCCTTGTGGGTTCCTTCGTTTTCGTTTTTTCTCAAAGTATGGCCTAACCATCCATAGGAAATTAAAGAGTGAGACAAGGAGAACATAAACAAAATGAGTGTAGTCAAAATTATACCCATTCGAAGTCAAGTGACTTTTGTCTGTCACTGTTCATCTTTAGTTAAATAGATGAAATGGAAGAAATTCGAATAATCTGTCAGATTATATTTTTAGTGTAAGTTATTGAGATAAAAGTAATAAAACCTAAATTAGTTGAGCAGAAAACTGAAAATACAAAGAAACCATCGGACATGCGATATAACGTAGGACTACAGGTAGACACTTCCTTGAGATTCAAGGAGCACATGTCTGCTGTTACCAAAAAAGCTTATGGTAAATTAAGGATTATTTTTGAAAACAAACATTTTTTAAATAAAACTATGAAAACTATGCTCTGCAAATCTTTGGTACTTAAATATATATATATATAATCAGATCCCTTTTACCATAGAATGGTGTCGGGTGTTATGTTTACACTACACTTTATTTACTGTGCACAAATTTCCACCAATGTTTTTTATTTCTAGCTATCACTTTTGCTTCTGTCCAGGTTTTTCCTTTTTTCTTCAGTATTTCTCCAATAACTCCATCCCATGTTTGTCGTGGTCTTCCTCGGTTTCTTCTTAATAGTATTTTGACTTCCCATACTTGTTTGACTTGTCTATTGTGGTTCATCCTTTGTAGATGGCCCCACCAACTTAGTTGTCTTGTTTCGATATACTCTAGTGTTGACTGTGTTTCTAGCTCTTCCCTAATTTGTACATTTCTGATTCTGTGTTCTCTTGTGACTCCTTTGACTCTCCGTAGGTACTTCATTTCGATGGCTTGTATTTTACTCTTTTGATTTCTTGTCAGAACCCAAGTTTCGCACCCGAACCTTAGAATTGGTCTGAAGATTGTTTTGAAGACTTTTATTTTGGTTTTTTGCGTTACTTCTTTTTTAATTATGAAGCTGTTGTTCATGGCATGGTAGAGTTTCATTGCTTTGTCTATTCTATTGTTTATTTCTATGTCCTGTTTTCCGTCGTCTTGTATGCTTACTCCTAGATATTGAAATGTATTTACTTGTTGTATCTTTACTTCATCTATTATTATGTTCAGTTCCTCTTGTTCGTTTCTAGTTGCCATGACCTTTGTCTTCTCTTTGTTCAGTTTCATTCCGTTGTTTTTTAATGTTGTATTCCACACCTCCAGGTTCTTCTGCAAGCCTTTTTTGCTTCCTGTCATTATTACTATGTCGTCTGCGAAGGCTCCCTCTGATATATTTACTGTGTTTAGGTTTCTATATCCTATTTGCAATTTTTTCGCTTCGGATGTACATTTCTTTATTATTTTGTCCATGTATATTATGAAGAGTACAGGGCTCAGCCCTCCTCCCTGTCGTAGTCCCTCTTTTGTAGAAAACGGTTCTGATCTCATGTTATCATTGATTATGTAATTGACGTTGTTTTTATACATGTTCTTAATGGTTCTGATAATGTTACTGTTAATTCCTTTCCTATATAAGCATTCCCATAGTCTTTGTCGTGGTATCGTATCGAACGCTTTTTCCAGGTCGATAAATGCGAAGTATGCCTTTTTTTGCTGGTCAAATGATTTTTGTATTACTTGTTTGATTGTAAATATGTGATCTTCTATGCTTCTGCCCTTTCTAAAACCACTTTGCACTTCGTCCAGTTTTTCTACTGTTGGTTGCAATCGTTTATTGATTATTTGTTCGTAAACCTTTAATGCTGTGCTCAACAGAGTTATTCCTCTGTAATTACTGCAATTCTTTCTGTCTCCTTTTTTGTGTACGGGTAAAATTAAGGCCACCTTCCAGTCTTCTGGTATTTGTTCTTCTTTCGATATACTGTTGCATATTTTCAAAAATGTTTGTGTTCCTGTATTCCCCATATTTTTCATCATTTCTGTGGTAATTTTATCGTACCCTGGTGTTTTTCCATTTTTTAATTTCTGTATTGCTTCTGTTACCTATTCTATTTTTATTTCGTCTGCTTCGGTTATTTCTTCCGTTTCAGTCTTCTTCTTCTTCTTCTCAGCCTTCCTCAGTCCATTTGTGGACATAGGCCTCCTTAACATCATTCCACCTCGATCTATTCTGCGCTATGTTCTGCCAGTTGAAACCACTCGTTTTCTTTATATCATCCGACCAACGCGTTTGAGGTCTTCCAGTTGGTCTTTTCTGCCCCCATGGTCTCCAATTGAGTAAAATTTTGGTCCATCTATCTTGCGATCTTGCTACATGGCCTGCCCATTCCCACTTCTGCTTCGCCATTCGCTCCACTATGTCGTCCACTTTTGATACGCTACGTAGCCATGTATTTCTCTTTTTGTCTTTTATAGTTACTCCCACCATTTTGCGTTCCATAGCTCTTTGTGTGACAGCCATTTTCCTGACAATTGATTTGTTGAAGGCCCAGGTTTCTGTTCCGTACAATAGCACAGGAAGTATGCATTCGTTAAAGGTCTTGGCTTTTAGTTTTTGTGGAATATTCATCTTCATTATGTAACCCAATTTTCCGTACGCCATCCATCCCAGTCTAACACGTCTATTTAGTTCAGCTTTTAAGTTATCTTTCCCCATCCTGAGTTCCTGTCCAAGGTAAACATATTTTTCCACCTTCTCTATATCTGTGTTGTTAAGCGTTATTTGAGCGTTATCCTGAACTTCGTTTGTCATAACTTTTGTTTTGCTTATATTTATTTCTAAGCCTCGTTCTCTAGAAACATCACTTAGTTCAGTCAACATTGTTTGTAGCTCTTCCGGGGATTCTGCAATTATAACGACGTCATCGGCGAAACGCAGATGATTAAGCGTTGCTCCAGAAATGTTTATTCCTTTCTTGCTCCAATTGAGTTTTTTAAATATGTCCTCTAAAGCCGTGTTAAAAAGCTTTGGAGAAATCGGGTCTCCCTGCCTTACACCTCGATGAATATTCACCTTTTCTGTGTCATCATGTAACCGTACAGTTAACGTAGCGTTCCTATAGATGTTTTTAATGAGAGCTGTGTATCTATGATCAATTCTTGCGTTGGCTAGAGAATCTAGTATGGCCCAATTTTCGATGCTGTCAAAAGCCTTCTGATAATCGACGAAGGCTAGCCAGAGCGGTAATTGGTATTCCGTAACTTTTTCAATCAGAATGCGAATTGCTTGTAAGTGGTCATTACAGCTAAAATTCTTTCGGAATCCGGCCTGTTCTTTAGGTTGGTAAAAGTCGAACTTATTGGTCAAACGATTGGTTATTATTCTTGTGAATAGCTTGTAAATGTGGGATAGCAAGCTTATTGGCCTGTAATTATCTAAATTTGATGCATCCCCTTTTTTGTATAGGAGAATGATTATTGCTTCATTCCAATCGTTTGGAATCTCTCCTGTATGAAGGCATAAATTAAATAGTCGCTGTAATTCGCGAAATAGATGTTTTCCTCCGCATTTTATAGTTTCGGCAAGTATTCCATCTGCTCCCGGTGCTTTCCCTCTTTTCATACTTCTTAGTGCTAGCTCTATTTCATCTTCAGTAATTTCAGGAATGTCCTCGGAGTTGACGTTAATTATGGTAGGTCTCTTTGTTTGTATGTTTGGATTCGGATGCTTTGATTTATAGAGTTCTTCGTAAAATGTCTTCGTTATTTGGAGAATTTTATTTTTATCAGTAATCTCCACACCATCTTTATTTTGTATCTTATATATTTCTCTTTTACCAGAGTATAATGTCTTACGCAGTACTTTTAAACCTTTGTTTTTTTCCAAAGTATTTTCTACCACTGCTTCCTTATGTGTACGAATATCCTGTTTAGCCATTCTTCGAACATTCTTCCGTTTCAGTATGTTCTTCTATTTCTTCAGGTTCGCCTAGTAATTCTTGAAAGTATTCTTTCCATCTATTCATGATCTCTTCACCTTCTGTTAGTATTCGCCCATTTGCATCTGTGATACGAGTTATGTCTTTAATTTTATTCTTTCTTGCTTCTTTTAGTACTTTATAGAACAATTTTTGATTACTTTTATTATCCCGTTCCATTTTTTCACCAAATTCTATCCAGCTATTGCTCTTCTCTTTTGTTACTATATTCTTTACTCGTTTTCTTTGTTCTTTATATATCTCGTAATTTTCTGTGGTCCTATTTGATAGGTAACTTTGCCACTTTTCTTTCTTTATTTTGACCTGTCCTTTTATTTCATCCGTCCACCATGCTGTTTGTTTTTTGTTGCTCTTTGTTTTATATGTTCCACACTCTTCTTTGGCGACTTCTGTTAGCATTCTTAAATATTTTCCACAATACTTCAGTGCTATTTTCTGACCTTTCTATGTTGCTTCCTAACCTTCGTGCGACTGCTTGTTCATATTTTTTGGCTGTTTCTTTATTTTGTAACTTATATGTTCGTATGGTTTCATGTTCTGTTATTCTTTTATTTGTTGCGTTGTCACCGTCTTTTTTTTGTATGTTCTCTTTTATTTTTGTTACTAGTAGGTAGTGATCGCTATTTATTTCAGGGCCTCTTCTTACTTTAGTGTCTTTGGTACTTTCGAATTTTTATTATTGTGATGTAATCTATGGTCCCTGTTTGGATTTCTTCGATAAAAATAGAATACAAAGAGTTCAAAATTCTTGTCTTCGCCTTATATTTGACATTAGAAAGTACGATCACATATATAAATTACAAGAAGTGAAGTGGCTTAACATGCAAAATCGGAGAATACTACATGCAGCTGTACTCTTTCATAAACTTGTTATTACAAAACCACCTCCCTATCTCTACAATAAAATTTGCTTTAGATCTGACGTACATAATATTAATATTAGAAGAAAGGATTTTCTTACTCGCCCTCTTCACAAATCTGCGTTTTTTGAAGGGTTCTTCTCTCACAATATTGCGAGAATTTATAATTATGTACTGTCGGAAATTAAAAACAAATCAGTTCAGAGTTTCAGAGATTGGTACTTTAGTGACTTATATAATAAACAGATCTCATCGCTTTAAAAACTATACTTATATCATGTAATCAATAATTTCTTTTCATTTATATAATGTTAGGGTGACGCACATGCACTGCTTCATACTTTGGGTTTTGTACACCTTGACCATGATAGTTAAGTTGAAAAGCAGAACTGTGTACTGAACTTCGCCATATTGGCACTGTAATGTTTTTATATTAACAGCCTACCAACCTGATGTTAACTTTAATTCGCAGTTAAAATAAATAAAAGCGCATCAAAATTTGTTTACTAATGAATACACTGTCATAAGCACTAACGTTTTGATGCGCTTTTGTTTATTTTAACAGCGAATTACAGTTAACGTCAGATTAGTGGCCTTTATAAGACTGGCTGTAAGTGTGTTTTAAGTTGTTTTTGCCAATAAAGACATTATTATTATTATTATTATTATTATACATATGTATTCATGCAAGCTGGAGCACCTTGCCGTACAATAAACTCAATAAATATGTTTTGATTAGACAACACTACACTATTGTTACCATGGCTGGTGAATTAACCGCACCGTTATTGAAAATGTTCGGAAATGCCTAAAGAGGAAACTGGCAAAAGACAACATTACCAGGTTCAACTAGCAAGAATCATATATCACTGGAACCAAAATGAAAATTTTAAAAATATTGCATTAACCTTTCGACGGGCGCACTGTTGTAAAAAGTACAACAGTCGAGAATTTTCGCAAATTGCATGCATAATACGCAAGCAACGAGCAGTTAACTTTAGGTATTCCTTTATTGGTTTGTCTACCAGGACATCCGGTCAGTACAGCCTCTGAAACTAATTTTGACGTATTTCTTATCAATATAGGCTGACACATGCAGAAGTTGCAAATTTTACAACGCGTGCCTGCTCGTGTTATTCAATGTGAACAGATTGGTTATTTGAATTAGTGCAAACGACTTGTGTTAATAATACAATGCAACTATTTTTAGTAAATAAACTTCAGAATATTTTGTCATACACAATAAAATTGCATACATTTGGAAAATAACTACTCTCCCCAAATACTGTAGCGAAAAAAAGGAGTATTACAGTCATAATTAGTAATGTACAATTACTCTTAATTTAATAATTAGCAATATGCCTTACAATGTTACGATTTTTCCTATTCGAATTAATATTGTATGACGTCTCATTTTTTCAGTGTACTAACTACATAAATATTATAATTTCTCACAACTCTTGTATTAGTTCGTTGGAATTGTTTTAACAGTGCTTATATTTCATTAATATCTTTCTATTTAATAAATATTAGTTACTTAGAACGCAATAAACAAAGTTCCTGAGATATCTTGTAGAAATGTACATTCTAATTATTGCAAACTGTATATGTTGTAAAAAATACAACACGTGCCCGCTCGTGTTGTAAAAGTAAGCGCGCCTGCCAGAAGGTTAAAAGCATGCCCTGAAGAATCAAAACATTACTGAAAGCTATATTATTGATATTTTTAGAATAATGTTACACTATTTGTAAATTAAAATAGTTAAAAAATTGTATTATTCAAAAACTACTCTATTTTCTTTTATTTCCAGCAATATATCTGTATAATGACATTCCTGGATAACACAGAAAATTAAGTATTACTAATAGTGGCCAGGGACTAGTTATGAAGATTCAAAAACAAAAAGTAAATTCCTTAAAATTCAGTACTTAAAAACTAAAATTCATTATGCTAAGACATATTATAACGTAGGGAGTAATGCATAGACAAAATAATACGCTTCCAGTAAAACGTACAAATAAAATAAGTAATACAATACTTGTACAATAACATTTTATTGCTCGCCATTTGTGGACATTTTGATGACAAGTTCTCTTTGTTTCTCTGTTTTTCTTTAGTTACATGAAAGCAGTTAGGTGCAAATGTTGGCTGCATACAACTGAATGCTGCATCAGCCGATTAACATCTATAGCATAAAAATGGAATAGTTATTTTCATAACAAGCGTTGAAAGTAGCAAATGTGTGTTAAATAGGCAAACGAGGGCGTAGCGTAGCGAAACCCGACTGGATCTAAAACACGAGCACAGATATTTGCACTTTCGAACGAGTTCTGAACACTATTTTTTGGACGACCACACAAAGTAGATTTTATTTTTAAGAATTGTTTTTATTTTGTTTACAAAATTGATTGTTCTATTATTATTGGTGCAATTATAAAAAATGAGATCTTATTGGGAAGCAAAGCAAAGAATAAAGCACAAGCGTCTGGATTATTTGACTAACTTTGTGCCGTTACGATATGACTAGTATGTATGGTAGGCTGTTATCACGATAATTTACTTTCATACGTGGTTGTCTAAAGATATTTGTTGTTACACTTAACAGTAAATGAAATTTGAATTAATGTATAAATTGTTAATTATACCAGTATGATTAATTACAGATTCTCCCCATTTTAAATTTAATTCTACCCATATTTGCCAGAAAACTATGGAAAAATACATTTTCTAATCTACGAGCCCCGTCCCGCTTCAGTTGGCCCACACACAAAATTTGCAGTGTTGTTGGAATTTATCGCTCAAGGAGCAAAACTAGCCGATACAATGTACCATCTAAGACAACATATGCTATTTAGAGGAATATAGAAGAGATTTGGGTTCAATGGAGCGTGTATTAAATCGAAAATATTGAAAAAAATAGTTTTCTTGCATTCCATTACCTAACTATTGCTAACGACGAGGATTAAGGTGGCTATGGAAACAACGCTTTTTTTTACGGAAATGACAGTGACAGATGTTTCGATTGTAAAACAGGTGATGTTACTCAGTGGTAGAATGCGCTATATCATAGAGCTGAAAATCAAAAAATTTTTTTTATTTTCTTTTTTTAGTCCAAATCAGTTCCAAATGTTGTAATTGGTTCTGTTATTTTTGGGCAATATATTTTCAAAATGTTATTTTCAAAATAAAAATGGATAATTATACCTCTACTAGTTTAAATGATCTTCAATACACGCCACTAATTGAAATTTTATCGGGTGGGCCAACTGAAGTGGGACGGGGCTCGTATTATATGAACTACAGTTAGTCACACACTTTTTCTTTTGAGACATTTTTAATGATTATTTGCAATTGTCGGAAACGATGTTTATTAAAATTAGACAAATGGCAATTTAAATTAGGCGCCAATATTGAAATAGTTACTACAACGCTCAACAGATGGCGCAGCGATACGCGCAGCTTTAAGAGTCCCTGTATATAGTTATATAAGAGTCGGGCAAACACAAATGTCAGCCGCCATTAGTGTTCCAAAAATAAATGATAGCGTTCAAGGCCGGAGTTGTCTTCCTTAATATGTGTCACTTTTATGAATTTAATTACTTGTCAATTTGACATTGTCTATAAATGGTAAACTTAATGCATTTACGAAAACTACACCGGAAGGTATCTACCGTTTACCGATTGGTGGTCAGCTGATTTTATGGTAGATAGATCGGATTGAGTAATTTACGAGCGGTTTTTTGGTGGTGTAGTAAACATATAACCTCTAAAAACGTGTCTTGATGTCGAAACGGACAATAATATTAATAATAATTCACAATCTAAACCTTACAAAGCTCCACCCTCTCGACCGCTCGGTAAAAAGAGTTTGATGATAATACACACATACAATAATAATTATTATAATAATTATTAATAATTATTATAATAATTCCCTACATTATGAAAAGAGGACAAGTCCTATAATTTTAGTTTCCACATCAAATAAACGGCGAGACAGCTGATGTATGAAAAATAAAACATTTAAACAGTTGCAGCTTTTTATTTAACGTTTTAAGCCTTTTCAGTACATCTGTTAATTCCTGTAATAGCTGCATCTCTCACTATGAAACTGCTCGCCCCTTGTCGCAATTCTTTTACCGATTCTGGTTCTTACAACTTATTTTGCAGGAATGTATATATCAGTTGTAATTGCTGCGGTATTCTAGAAATAAAAACATAATTCGTCTACTTATTCCACACAGTTAATTTCGTACCTGCGCCCTACACAGCAGTGAACCTTCCCCCGATAAAGGAGCAGCTTCGTTATCGCAATCGTACTGCTTGCAATACATACGCGTGTTATATTCGCAGCTTTACCAAAAATATCCTCAAACAGCGAACATATTCCAATTACTTTTGTCTACGAATTTTCACGGTATGCGGAAGATGTGTCACTTCATCAGTAGATATTGGATCAGTTTGGAAGCCGATTTCTTATGTCGCAGTTTTGGAGCGCATTAATTTTTTACGAGTAACCTTGAATCAGATGGAATATTAAGTTGGAACTGGCCCGGTATTCCAATCCGTGAAGTGGAGGATGGTTTTTTAAACTTACATTACAAACGTTGAAAGTTATATTGTATGTTAATAAAGTAGAAAGCGCAGTTTACCCCAATTTCTTTTTTACGTCTAATCGATTTTTCCCTATTGATTTCTATCAAAATATACTTCGCATATTCTGGAATCATCGGTGGAAATTCAGTTTGAGCGTCGCATATTTTTGCGTTGCATTTTTAAGAAAGACTTTCAAAATAAATTCTTGTTCTGAAGGATTTTTACATCCAAAGATTCAAGAGTCTGTCATTTTACTTAACGCTTAATAGTTTGACAATCAAGTTGCAAGTACGTCATTTAATTGTCATTGTCATAGCCATTGTTCAAATTTTTATTTTAGATTGCTACTGCGCATGCGCAGTGGATCGTAGCCAATCAAAAATTGAACCGCTTTTGCCCGACTCTATCTTACTATATACAGGGAGTCTACGCAGCTTCAATCACAGAAGTGCACAGGTTTTCCAACAGATGGCAGTATTGTAGTTCTAACAGGTTTCTTTTCTGCAAGAATCTACATTCAATACTGCAACAACTGAGTTGTTACGTTTTTGAACTCACTGAACATGAAAAATCATGACTTGTTAGGCATACTTACGGCACCGGCGTGTTGTTAGGTTATGTTGTTTATTTCGAAGTTTTGAGGTCGTTTTGGTGTTAAAATGTGTACAAGGGGAAAATTAATTGCTATGTTAGGTGTAAAACAGTATAATGAAGAATCCAACACGGAGGTAAATATGCACTTATTAAATGTATGCTATTCGAGAGATTATACCACAAAAATGTTTATTTTTATAGTTGAACGTAAATATCGACCGAAATGTGGCAAGTTCTGTGGAGTTAGGGCCACCGCCTTATGTTAAGAGTCATCAAAAGGGTAAAATTTCAAAGATATTTTGTATATTTATTTTTGTTTGCAATAGTTTTTTATTTATAAAAACCGCTGACAGTGAGGACAATGTCACAGATGATAGAGAATCAGATAGGCCGTCAGATTTTGATAGGGACGATTCAGTAAGAGACATAAACTATGAACCGAGTGAAGAGTCATCCAGTAGCGATGTAGAGACTGTAGATACTGAAGAGACACTTTAGAAGGCACAGACGTTCCTTCGACATCTGGTAGCAATCAAAAGAAGTTCACAAGGAAAAGGAAGAGGGCACCTGAGACATGGAAAAAACACCAACTGAAGATTAAAAGAAACTCTGGTCAGCACTATATTTCCACAAAAGGTAAAACGATTAATGCCAAAGTTATAAAAGAATCATGTTCTGAAAAATGTAGACTGAAGTATAGATTAAAGTTTAGTGATGAGGAAAGATCAAAATTTTTCGAATCATACTGGAATTTGGGCAATGTAGACTTGAAAAGAAATTTTCTAAGTAAATGTATACCAACTATAAATCCCAGCTATCGTAATCCAAAAGTTGACAGTAACCGTTCAAAAAATTTGAAGTACTTATTTTTTAAAAATACACTCGCAATCAACAACGGTACTATATTTACTACAACTAAAAAGATAGACGAGTTAGGCTTCTTGCAGTGTGATCAAAGAGGCAAACATGGGAAACAAAAACCCATTGATGAACATCTATTGCAAGATGTTAGGTTTCATATTGCTTCGTTCCCGAGAATGGAGTCACATTATTGCCGTGAAAAAACTAACAAAGAACATCTTGACGGAAGCTTAACTATTGTTGCAATGTACAGATTGTATAGAGAAAAGTGTTCTTCAGAAGCAAAAAGTTTCGTGAAATTGTCTATGTATGCCAAAATAGTCAATACAGAAGCCAACTTAGCGTTTCATCAGCCTAAAAAGGACCAATGTGAAAATTATGGAAATGCCAGTGAAGTGGACAAACAAAATATTATTGAAAAATACAAAGAACACTTGAGAGAAAAGAGTTTAAGCAGAGAAGAGAAACGACATGATTTGGAAAACAAAGATGCAAAAGTTTATTGTTTTGATCTGTAAGCTGTGCTTCCATGTCCTTGTAGCAATATCAGTGCATTTTTTTACAAAAAAAAAGGTTCGCTCTCTATAATTTCACGATTTTTAATGTCTCTGAAAAACTAGGTTACTGTTACACATGGAATGAATCCTTAACCAAAAGAGGCGCTAATGAGATTGCTAGTTTTTTATATTATTTTATATCCAATGAAATTACATGCAAAGATATAATTTTTTATTCAGATAACTGCGTGGGACAAAACCAAAATTGATTTGTCTGTGCTATGTATCTGCATTGCATCCAACAGTTCATGATGTTAGAATCTATTACTCATAAGTTTCTGGTAACAGGACATACGCAGAATGAAGGTGATGCAATGCATGCAACCATAGAAAAAGAGAAAAAACATGTCCTACGAAGTGGCGCAATATACGTTCCGACGCAATGGGTAATGATACTGACAAAAGGAAAAAAAATTGATAATCCTTATAAAGTAAATGACGTGGGCACCAACGGCGTGTATGATTTTAAAAGGTTATTCTCAGATGTAGGTACAAATTATAAGATAAATTCGGCAAAAGAAAATGTTAACTGGAATAAAATTAGAATTACCTATTAAAGTTATTAAAAATTCGCCCAATACACTTTACTACAAGTATTCCTATCAAGTATCAAGACACTGATTTTAAAGAGTTGATTGTGCAACCTAATTTAAGAAAATCAAACAAGAACTTGCAGTTATACAGGGCTTATAACAAACCTCCAGTAATTAGTGCCTCGGAGAAAAAACCTCTACTGGATCTTTATAGGGAAAATGCAATATAATCCCCATACTGGTCGTTTTTTGAAAACCTTACATGTTGTGAAGATGAGAGTGATAACCAACGTTCATCGACTGATGGAGGCGATGATTAGAAAAAAAGTGTATAGGTTTTTAAAGAAACTAAAACTAAGCTATTTACATTGGTAGCTTTCTTAATTTTTATGTTACTAGAATTACCCTTAGTTTATTTTGTTGTAAGAATTCTATTTCTGTTATTTTTATGTTTCTTGAGGTATTTTTTTCTATCATTTGGTTATTTGATAATGTATCTTTTATTCAATAAAAATATTCAAGAGTTCCTTATACTTAATTCTAATTATTACTTCCTTTTACTACTATAAAGGAAGTATTGGATTCACCCCAAAAATTCGAAATTGAGTTTTCAACAGATCTTCACGTTTTAGAGTCCCCTGATCCCAAAAAACATATTTTTTTTCATTGGTCTGTGTGTCTGTCTGTCTGTGTGTCTGTCTGTCTGTGAACAGAATATCTCAAAAACGAAAAGAAGTATGGCATTGAAACTTCATATATAAGTTTTGTGTACTATGTAGATGAGACAGCAAGCTTTTGAAGAAAATCGCATAACCGGAAGTAGGTGTTTACTCTTGTGATTTTTCAGTTTTTTTCGATTTTTTCAAAAACGGCTCTAACGATTTTTTTTAAACTTTACATTTTTCTTACATTTTTAATGTGTATTGATGTGAGATAGGTGATTTTCCAGTTGAATACTTCTAAAGTGGGTTTCTTTTGTTTTTTTTTCTATTTTTTTTATTAACTCCTATTTTAAATAAAACACCCGGTATATTATTACATTTTTGAATTCACCTTAAAATTCTAGAGAAAATTTGTCTCTTCAACTAACACTCGATTTTGTACCGTTTTTGTAGAATTTGTAATTTTTGAAAATTTGTAACAAATGGTTAAAAATTAAAAATGAAATTTTTGACTGATTATAAGATCACTGTAAAAGGAAGTTGTGTGGGTGTATCACACCAGATTTTTATTATACATTTTCCATTTCTTGCTTTTTAATGACATGAGTAAAATGTAACAGCTTTAGTTTATTAACAATGAAATTAAATATTTTATCAATTTTAAGAGTTCAACACTGTAACTTAACTTTTTTTCAAAATGTGTATATTTCATTGTTAATCAATTTCATATAGATGTAGGGGTTACAACATAGCAATTTTGAAAATATGAATTACATTGAGCGAGAGCTGTTGCAGTATTAAGGCATTCCCAAGAATTTATAAAAATTAATTTTATCATTATCCACAAAATTGCATTTTTGAGTTGTTACAGTTTTGCAATGAGGTATCAATATGTGACAAAGTCGTGACGCTATCTGTTAGTACTATCGGAAAATACCCCACAGGAACCGTTCAAGATCATCCAAATCGGTATTTTGACATCAAAGGAACCGATAGTGAGTGTCTCGACTTGTTTGATTTATGTACGCTGCTATGCACATGAAAGGCCTAAAACATTTATTGATCTAGGAGTTACATTTGACCCTAACCTCTCCTTTAATATACATCTTGATAACAATATAAATTCAGCCAATCGTATGAATGAATTTATAGTACGAATCAGCTTTTGCTTTTGTACGATCAAAGTTGGAATATGCCATGGTCATCTGGAGTCCTAAGCTATAGAACTGATGGAGTGTATCCTCCCATCGGCATATCTCATGATGAGTTACTATCTAGACATAGTATTTCAAGTCTCAATGTAAAACGAAAATATTACTCGGTTGTTACGCTCCATAAAATTATTAATAGTAATATTGACTGCCCTGAATTGCTTAAAAAAATTAACCTTAATGTGCCTCGAATAGCTTCCAGATACGCTGACTCATTTTACCTAACTACACCTCATACTAATATTTTAAAAAATTCACCTATATTTGCCATGTGTAATAATTATAATAACATTAGCCATTATATCGACATCTATAACTGTAGCTTACAGAAAATTAAAACTTACTGTTTAGAGTAATTGCTGTTCTGTGATACCTTCTCATTATTATTTGTGTAGTTTACTTATTTAGTACAAAATATTGTAAATTTTAGTAATTGGGTTTTACCTGTAGAACAGTGTAAATTAAAATAAATAAATGAATTAATTAATTAAAATAAATAAATAAATACCAGATGATTTTCAAGCAACGTGGACTCCTAATATTACATCATCGTCAGATATTGAAATAGCCGAAGCTACAATAAAAAGTAAACTTGAAGAATGGAATGTAAATGCAGGCGCAGGAGCAGACAAAATCTCAAACAAATTACTAAAATTTTGTAATAAATTAAAAAACCGCAATCAATTCTTTGTAAACATTCAATAAGAGCACGACATTTTTTGCAACAATGGAAACAAGCCATCACCACACCAATATTTAAAGATGATTGCAGATCAGATAGCATTAATATTCAAACATTATTCCCCAAAACTAACATGGATTTAGAAAAGGCAGATTAACAACAACAAACCTATCAATTTATAAAGACTATATATTAAGCTCAATGGAAGGACACCAAGTTCCTGCTATTTACACGAGTTTCCAAAAAGCATTTGACAGGGTTCAGCATGTTTGGGAAATGCTGTCAAAGAAGCTCCCCCTGGTATAATCATTCCCGTTTTTAGATTTACTTCTTTGGCGAAGCTAAGAGGTATAGTGGAACAGATATACATTGCTCGCCCTGCTTCACTGTAGTACAATGTTAAAAGGAATGGAATAAAAAAGTATATCCCTTATGTAATTCAATCTCCTCCCAATACCATAAACTGTTTGTAACAATTAAATATAAAATAATGGAAACTGTGAATAAACTTCGGCGAGTTTCAAGCGGGGTTTAGAAGCGGATTCTTCACTATGGACCACTTACAAACTGTAAATCAAGTAATCAAGATGTTTAATTATAATAAAACAGTACATATGGTTTTTGTACATTTTTCCAAGACAATTGACAGCATAGAACACAAACCCCTAATACAAGCACTACGTGAACAAGGAATCCCAATAAAATATACGCAACACAGCAAAAATAAATCTATAACATGGAATTCGGCTGGCTCGAGTTGCCATGAAGCAGATGAAAAACTATGGAGAGATACCAACATCACTCAAACGATAAAAATAAACCTGATAAATTCGCTTCTGTTCTCCGTTTTTTACATATCTGAGACATGGACAATGAAGGCAGCAAACAGTCGACGCATAGATGTGTTTGAAATGTGGACCTGGCGTAGGATGCTAAGAATACCATAGACAGCAAGACAGACAAATGCATCCGTTTTATATACCATCAAACTCAAACAAAGGCTGTCTATTATTGTCTATACTAGAGTTCTAAAATCTTTCGAACACATAATATACCGCAAAAAAGGTGGAGAAATTGGTCATTTGCAGAAAAGTTAATGAAAAACGCTCAACAGAGCGTCCAACTAGGTGGACCGACTCCCAAAGCCAATCTTCTTGATACAAGCACAGAAAATGCTGTTCGAACAGCAGACAATAGGAGTAAATTGGAAAGAGGCTGTACGACGGGCAACTACTAACCTTAATTAATTAATTAATACGCATATCATAATCATTACATGTCTGTTAAGACATATAAGACTGATGATGATGATGCGTTAATCGAACGAGATGTTTCCCATGAAACACCCCATGGACCTAAAACAAGTCAGTCTTCAACAGAAGTTTTAAATAATTAAAAACAAATCCTGACGTGGCTAACTATTTTGCTTATGTGGAAACCCAAAACGCTCGGCGAGCGGCAAAGTGATGAAAACGCACGCTCAGCAGCAAATGTCAACTTTCTGTAGCTAAATGAGAGTGAAAAAATCTACTGGTGACGTCAGTTGTCAAAAAATTTCTTACGAGGATATTTTTCTAGCTCTTCAAGTTATATCCCATATTCAAAATTTTCCACTGTATTTTTTTTTGTTAATTTAAGATATCGTTTGTAAATATGGCGTAGAGATGGGCGCGTGAGTGATTTTTCGCTCACGTCACGCACGTTTCACGCTGGCTTTAAACAGTCACGTTCACGCACGTTACGCTCACGTTCACGGCGTGACACGCCACTCACGACGTGACACGCAGCTTTTATTTCAAAATTTAAATTCAGATAGAACAGAATGTTCAAATTTAAAACCAATGAAAAAACCCTAAAGAGAACTAAAAATATGTTTTGCACTTGACATAATTTAGGTGATATGTTGCAATCAGAATAGTTGACATAAAAAGAAAAAATGAAAATTGACTACAATAACTTTGACAAGGGATAAATACTGATTTCTCGCAAATATATTTCTTGCAGCTATCTTCAAAGACATTACTTTTAATACTAAAAGCTGTCATTGGAATTGACGTTTCCTTTATTAGTATGAGTACAGAAGGTATATGTTGCTAAGCAACACTTTTAATTCGTAGATTTGAAAGCACTTTTACGTACAAGGATCAACATTTTCAGCGTTAAGGCGAGTATAAAAAAAAACATTACTTTTATTAGAATAACAAGTTGATCTACACAAGTACGCAATAAATTGGTTTAAAAATAAAACGTAATTAACATTTTCAGTGTCAAAAGTCGAGTATACAAAACAAAACATACTTTTCTAAAAATAGGTTCATCTACACGTCTACACAATACATTTGTGGTTTAATAATAAAACGTAATTAACATTTTCAGCGTTAGCCGAGTATAAAAAACATACTATTACTTTTATTAGAATAATAAGTTCATCTACACATCTAAACATTAAAATGTTGATTTAAAAATAATATGTAATCAACATTTTCAGTGTTAAGTCAAATTCTGCGCTCTTCTAAAATTCGCCCAGCTGTAGAAAATACTCTTTCGCTTGTAGCGGAACTTGCCGGTATGTTTAAAATTTCTCAAGTTTTTTTAACAGTGGCGTATTTACACTGTTTTTCCAAAATCCTAAAATGTCATCTACATTTCCGAATTTTAATTTAACATACTAATTTAGTTCTATTTCGACATCATCATAATTACATGTGTCATCGTCAGAGCTATCTCTAAGTGTAGAAAGATAAGAATCTGATGCTGATGTACCAGTTTTGAGTCGTTTGCTATGTATTTCATCATTATCATCTATAGTTTTATTTGCATTATAATCTTCTC
This sequence comes from Agriotes lineatus, assembly GCA_940337035.1. Lineage (NCBI taxonomy): Eukaryota > Metazoa > Arthropoda > Insecta > Coleoptera > Elateridae > Agriotes > Agriotes lineatus. The sequence continues at coordinate 59,013 of CALNHX010006847.1, forward strand.
TTTTATGTGAAGGTATAAACTTTAAGAATTTATAATTAGGGTCCAAAAATAAAAGCATATAATGTAACTTGTTTGGCACAATTTGTGATTTAATGAATTTAAAAGTTGCTGCACCTTGCAGTTTTTTATTCGTTACTAAATATTTAACGTGAAATTAACGTGAAACGTGAATCACGCCTTGGAAATTTTCACTCACGTTCACGTCACGATTTTTAAATATTAGTCGCGTTCACGACGTGACACGACTGTTTTCACGTCACGCGCCCATCCCTAATATGGCGCATCCAAGAGTCAATTCTGTGAGGTTTTTGCCTTGATTTAGGAAATTACAATTAGCATTTATGGGTTCTTTTTGAATTTATGCAATATTACTTAGTTGCTTAATTTTATATAAAACATACAGGGTGATTTTAAAATGTTTCGCCAAACTTCGGGGTATTGTTCTACACACCAAGGCAAGTAAAAAAGTCCATATAAACATGTGTCCGAAAATCGCGCGTTTCCGAGTTACGAGCAATTTCTGAACTTGTGAAGTAGTCCAGTCAATTGGTGCTCAAAAAGGGCGAATAGGGGAGAGTTTTGGTGGAGTTCTGATATTTGGTTCCTATATGTTTTTTGGGTCGCTGTGCACGAATATCAGGTTTTTCAATAAAATTTTAGACCGGAAACACGTTTTTTTAAGCAAAAACCTTGTAAAAAACCGATTTTTTTTAGTTTTTCTAAAAGTACCCAAAAGATATCTATCATTTATAACTATTGAACCTATATGAAATAAAAGAGGACACAGTTTCCTACACTTTATGTATGTGAGGTTTTTTTCTCCGATCAATCGTTCAGCCGCGAGAGCGCCGCAAAATTATAGTCCAGTCAAATGGTAGAAATTAGGGGAAAGTTTTGGAGTTCTTATATTTGGTTCCTATATGTTTTTTAGGTCGCTGTACGCGAGTATCGGGTTTGCCAACATTTCAATTATGAAGATTCATTTCATATACCATTGTTGATTTACGAAAAATGTATAGTTTTCGAGTTACTTTGAAATAAACTGTCATAATTCCCTTTTAACACCTAACTTCGCGGCGCTCTCGCGGCTGAACGATTGATCGGGAGAAAAAACCGCTAGTACATAAAATGTAAGAAATTTTACTCTCTTTTATTTCATATAGGTTCAATATTTACGAAATTGGATAGTTTTCGAGTAATTTTAGAAAAACTAAAAAAAACGATTTATTACACGGTTTTTGCTTAAAAAACGTGTTTCCGGTCAAAATTCTTGTTGGAAAACCTGATATTCGTGTACAGCGACCCAAAAAACATATAGGAACCAAATATCAGAACTCCACCCAACATCTCCCCTATTCGCCCTTTTTTGAGCACCATTTGACTGGACTACTTCCCAAGTTCAAAAATTGCTCCTAACTCGGAAACGCGCGATTTTCGGACACATGTTTACATGGACTTTTTTACTTGCCTTGGTGTGTAGAACAATACCCCGAAGTTTGGCGAAACATTTTAAAATCACCCTGTATATACATCAGAATTTAAATATATCATCAAACATAAGTTTATAAAATCATCCTGAGTATAATTACACACGACCTACACATATGTTCCAGTGAAGGACACACGCCCTAACGACTTAAAGAAGCTAAATAGTATCCTGTCAAAAAATTATTCATTCTAACCATGCTAAATAATATTTCATAAGAATTCAAGCAGGACTCGTAGATAACACTTCTCAATCATTTAAAATGATCAAGAACTAAAAACCGTTCTCGACTAAAAAAATTAATTCTGATTTAGTTATTTGGTTAACCAGATATCACATTCATGTCGCACACATAAAGCTATACTTACTTGGACAAACTAGGATTCCAACTTAGACAACTACACGACAGCTTACATTGGACTTCATGTTGCAACGTCCATTGGCTAAGGTTCATAACATCAGGTGCTTCGTATATGCGAATAACACCATCAGCTGAACATGTTGCTAATTGCAGACCTTGCGTTCTTGGGCCAAACTTAACATCAGTGACAGATGTACGTGAATCGACCAGATTTGTTCTACGAACCCAGTGCCGCGTGCCCCTTTCTCCAGGCCCTGGTGTTTCGCCCACTACCAGAAACATATATCATTACATTTGCAAACTTTAAGTTCAATTAACTAACCTAATTCTTCCCATACAGCAGCAGTGCGATCAAACGAGCATGTTGCAAGTACCTGTCCAAATTCCGGGTGTGCCCATGTGACCTTCCATACCGAACCGCTGTGGGCCTTCCAACTAGATGATAGAATCCATTTTCCTTCGCTGTTTTGATCCCAAACCTATGCAAATAGATACAGAAAAAGTTAGGTTATAATTATCTCCTTTTACCTTAACGTATTGATCGCTGGAGCATGTGGCCATTCGTTCGCCATAAAAATCGTAAGCGACATCGTGAATTAAGTCTTTATGTTCCGCGTTAATTTCTTGGGCCTCAAACATGATTAAATTTTTCTACTTAACAAAACATAACCAAACACAAACACCGCTAAACTTTAGTGCCAAAGTGACGCCATTACAGTGTTGCCAGATCACCATTATCCTGCTAAAGACGTAATAAAATTATTGTAACTTTATAGCCAACGCTTCAGTAAAACTGCAAGGACTGATAAAAAAAAGCTAGCGTTTCTCAACAAAACTCGTTAGAAATATGTAACAATAAATACATTTAGTTATATAAATAAGTTTTAAAATTGAATAAATATATTTTATAGCAAATATTCAAATTATCTCCTGTTATTTTCTTCGCACCCTGTAGCTTAACTGTAAAATCGTAGTTACTGTGGATATCAACTGTGTATGAATGTGTTCTTTACATGTCAGAAGGTCAAAATAGTTATGTATGATAAAAGTGAATAAAGAGGCATTTTATCCATAAGTGGAAAACTTTAGCACACGAGGCGAAGCCGAGTAAGATAATTTCCCGAATGGATAAAATCTCTATTCACGTGTGACATATATTTTTTTCCAATACAATAAAGCTGTATTTTTTTATCTACGAAAATCTCCATGGTAATGAGGGTGGATAAAATGCTACTTTATTCACTAGTGAATAAAATAGTTCATAATTCATAGCAACTAACAAAATAAATACGTGCTACCGTACTAACTAGCACAAAAAGAGGCAATATGATATTTAGTTAAAATTATTTATTTGGTGATGTTGTATTCAATTGTTAATTGTATTGCATTTGAAATAGGTACCCTATAATTTATTGGTCTAATTACTAACTATGATCGTTGATTGAAAAACAGAAATAATTTACAGAAAGGTGTTTATGACAATTATCTGCATGTAAGGCTCTCCGTCTTCTTCCTCTGATTATAGACCAGTGGCCTGTTTTAAACACAAAGTGGTTCCTATGAGCCCTCTTTACCCTTAGGCCGGGTAGGTAGCTAGCCTTGCCCGTCGAAACTGAGGAAGAGTTCCCTTGTCAGGGGTTAACGACTACCGCATGTATTAGCCGGGGAACGTACGATTTTTAAACTCTACAGTCGCCGGGATTCGAACCCGGGCCGGCCGCCTGAGAGGCGAGCCATCCGCTCACCCCATGTAAAGCGTGTGTTGTCTATTTCAGAATCTTCAGGCGGGCTTAGATGAAATAGACATCCTATATAATATTAATACAATGCGAATCCAAGAACCATAGCTAAATAGAGAAGTAATTAGATGGTTAAGCCCAATGAAAGGCTAGCCTCTGTACTCTTCGGAAGTTGCATTGAAGCAAAAATTAAATTACATCTGGCTCCATTAAGAGAACTTTAATGCATGGACTTTGGAGCAGTCAGAAGTCAGAACAACACTGAACATAGAAGAGAGAACGAGATCTCGTTATTGTTGGATCATAGATTTGTTTTCCTGAATTTGCAATTTCTACTGGCCTGCGACGCCAACACCCACCACACCTTATAAGACAACAGCAACAACAAAGAAAGAGGGGAGTCACTTCTCGATTTCCTTTTAGAAAACAGGTTAGTGACAGTGAATCAAGGCCAACATTCGTGTAACAAACCGCATTAAAATGCCTATAATATAAGTATCTAAAAATTACTTGGATTTAGAATAATTTTAAATGTTAACTAAAGTTGAGATAAAAATTGCAAGCATCAGAAGACGATAAGTTAGACATCCGAGAAGTGAACAAACAACCAGCTCAGGTTTCTTTGACAACAATTGCAATGCTACAGAGTAGAAACGGTTCATATGAAAAGCGCGGAATTGCAATAATCGTAACAGATTCTTACACGCATTCTTTGATAGAAGTAAATAGATTACTACACAAAACGTGAATTCATGAAGAATACTTCGGCTTAACCGAATCACATTTTTCAAAATTAGAAGGCCTTTTCTTGAAAGTAAATCGAAATGTGAAAATCCTTTTTTGGGGTGTTGGGGGAGGGGGGGGGGCAGCAAAGCGTAACTTCAAGTTGTGGACCAAGATTTCCTATGTGCTGTTTCCGCCAACTTAAAAAAGGTGCGTTTGATTTTTTTGCGATAACGCCCAAAGGTCTTTGAAGTAGAGATTTCTAAATTATATATTTTTGATGTTTTGTATGGCTTATGAGGAGAATAGTCGCCTGCGAAATGTTTTGCTGGCGTAGAATATTACGAATCCTATGAACTGCGCACAGAACCAATGCGTCGGTTTTAGAGGAAACAAGTAAAAAAAACGCCTCTCGAGCGATGTGTGCACTACGATACTTTATTTCTTAGGCTATATTACTAGAAGAACTGACTACCTGAAGAAAACTATTGTTCAAGGAAAACCACATAGCAAATTACGAAGATGCAGATCCCCTAAACGATGGCTTGACATCACGCAGGTGGTATTGGACGAACCACCTTCAGTTGCCATACAGAAAACTCACGACCGACTGCAAAGGAAAACTCTTATTGACGAAAGGATTGAAATGCTGAATATATAATGGACCACAATACATCAGTCATGATGTAGTGATAAGATAGAGATATTGTTTATGTATTGCTCACAACAATTATAATTCCAAATAGTCGTGGTAATTAGAAAATGTTTAGTACTATGCAATCATACAATGTTATGTACTGCATACTTGTAAAATATAATCAGAAGTAATACTATAAGTACTTCGATATTATCGGGTTATATGTCGATAACTTGTTGCACAATAATAAAAGAGTGTCAGTTTGACAGGTTAAATAGTCCGACCGCGTCAGCGGGAGGATTATTCTGTCAAACTGACACGATTTGTTATTGTGCAGGAAGTTTGAGACGTATAACCTGTTCGAAGTACGCATTGTATTCGATTTGATTATTTTGTGAGTACATTTTAATATTAGGAACAAATAAATATTTTATTAGCAGCTCGATTTGTTTGAATTAACCTAGCTGAAAGTCATCTCCATGAAAACAACATCAAGTTGACAAAATTTATGTATTGCGTTGCCTAGTAAAGTTACTATAGTATAATCGATTTTGTACCGGGTGGCCATAAATATCTGATATCACATTACCTTTGGAATAAACACCGCTTTATTAAAGTGATGAATCCAACTAAACTAAATGTCATTAATGTCATCACAAATAAAATTCCTATCTGTAAAAAATTATTACAGATTGCAATAAGTAATGGAATTAGAACAGGAGATTTTTTTAATCGAGTCGTAGGCTAAACTGCAGAATCCGGGGCACATTCCCCTCCTCTTATTGCATTTTATTACATTACATAAGTACCAATACTTAACGTAATTGAAATATAATGCTAACCAACATTTATAAGTAGCTAATTCCATGGCTACCGGGATCTCAGATATTTATGGCCACCCGGTATAATCAAAGTTATACAAGATAACTTAACTAAATCCAGCCTTTTGATTGGTTGAAATCTCTACGAATAAAATAATCATTCTAATGTAATGACATTTTTACATTTCAGAATATATAAAATAACATGTCATATCCTGTCATCGTTGTTTTTTATGGCAATCCACTTTTTTTATTACGGAATTTAAAAGAACACATTTTTTACTTACGCTAACCTGATTTTTGCCTATATGTAACGACCAAAAATTAAGAAAACCATTTTATTTACGACCACTACTAAAAGTAGGCCTTTTAGCGCTAGTTTGTTTCACTAAAAGTGACATATTATAGTTTACGGTAGTTAAAAAAATCAGCTGTTTACTTTTAGCACATGGGCTAAAAGTGCAGTGAGGTTATAAAACTACAATTTCGAACTGGAAGTGAAGTTGTAAAGTTATTCTAGTTGCTTCTTGCGTTACAGGTAAAGTGTTTTTGAAATAATTAAAGCATTATGTAATGAATACAGTCAGATGTGGAGTATTACATTTCGTAACTCACCTTGACAGTACTGGCGTGGCAAACAATCGCCCGCGCGGCGTGGCCTACTGTTTATTATGACATAAATTAAAAGTGTCGCAGATGCAAACCTTTGTTAAATCGATATTTATGGATTAATAACGGTAAAATTAAGGTCGCAGATAAAATATTGTATGCAACGCGTGCTAAAAGTCGTTTATGCACGAGACATGAAAATTATGAAACGAAGCCGAAGACTTTTAGCACTTGTTGCATAAATAGCTATTAAAATTGCAAAATACTAAATTTAATTTTAGGAAGTAGGTATGCTATTACGTTTTTATCAATGACAGCAATCAATATAGTAATTTGTACAACTAGTTTTGAAAGTCATACTTTTTTTCATGAATTTGCAGTTTGATAACGAGGGCGAAGCCCGAGTTAATCAAGCAAATGAATGAAAAGAGGACTTTCAAAACGTGTTGCATACTTAGTTTTTTTGCATGGTTATCTCTTGGTCGAAATGTAGTCGAAAAGGACTTCGGAATTGACAACTGTCAAATTGACATTTCAATAAAATAGTTAAAAAAGTGTACTTTTTCACGATTTTTGCGTTTAAAAAAGTGGAAATTTCAATACGATTTTTCGTTAAAAAAAAAGACGACTTTCTCGAACACTATGCCAAAAAAAACATGTCGGTGGTCTTGTCTTGTCAGGCAGACAGCGGTGCACAATTTGAACATTTAATTTAGTTGTTTTTGAAGTTATCAGTTATAATACTATAAGTACTCCAAGATGTCAATTTTTTGGGTTAGTAGGTATCACGAAAGTCCATTGCGTTTGGATACAAATAGGATGAGTTTCGCACCAACGAGTTCTAGAACAGACGCAATGGACATGAGTGATAACACTCCAAAAATAGTCTACCTAACTTTGACTACGAATAGTATTCGAAGGAATATTCAGTGCACCAAACCCATTTTTCAAATTAGAAAGACTCAACATTTAGTTGCACATGTTAAAAAACGATTTGTGTAAACATCTTCAATAAATATTTTAATTTGTTCAAAATAGTCACTTGAGTACTAGTACAATAGTCGCTGCAATTCGATACTAGTACAATAGTTCATTCATGATGTATAGCCTCTTTTACCTTTCGGTGTCGAGGACCATTCACACCTCACTACAATTTATTTTGTTGGGCTATGATATGCAAAATCTGACGTTTTCATTGGTCCACTTTTGACAGATGACAGATGAACTAAATAGTCAAGGGTAATACCACAAGCAGTGGATATATTTTTGACAAATATTTTGTCGTTTCCATGTAAATTATTGCGTTTAAATTTCACGATACAAAATCACATCAAAAATGTCACGAGCCGAAGGCGAGTGACATTTAAATGTGATTTTGTTGAGTGAAATTTGCAATAATTTCTATGGAAATGGAAAAATATTTTAGAAAAATATATCCACTTCGAGTGGTATTTGGAACGATTATTTAACAATATTAATACATAACGATTAACTTTATTGAAAAATAATCCAACAATTAATATAAGTATTCATTCTCAATTAAATTCAGCGGAATACTTCCAAAACACAGCATTTTAAAATTTTTAAAACAAGCCACACAGTTTGTTGGGGTTTAGTGTTACGTAACCTAGCGATATCACTAAGGACAGAACATCATTGCTAAGCGATACTTCGCAACAAGGCTATTTATTTTTTGAGTACGTACATTGTTTTGTGAATATTTTGCATGGTGCCCAATATTCAGTGATATACTGCCGTTATTGGTTGAAAAAAGCAAATGTCTGCAATATGATTGGCTTATATGTTATAGTGTTGAATAGTCAAGGGTAATACCACAAAAGGTGAAAATTTTTTGAGAATTTTTTTCGTTCACATGCAAATTATTGCGTTTAAATTTCTCGAAACCAAAACTGCGTTAAAAATTCCGCGAGACCGCAGGTCGAGTGGAATTTGAGCAGTTTTTGTTGAGAGAAATTTGCAATAATTTACATGTTGACGAAAAAAAATTCTCTTAAAAAATTTTGCCTTGAGTGGTATTTGGAAAGATTATTCAACAATATGAGTAGATTACTTTTACCTTGTTCGACAGCACACATTTTTCACTATTAATTCAATACTGGAGCTTCCTACACCATTATTATGAGTTTTTAGAACGACGCTGATGTGCAAACTTCACTTTGACATTTTGGAGAAATGTCAGTCAAAGGCTACTCACTAAATTGAAAACCAATCGGGCTCGCGTGAAAACACTGTGACATTAGGTGTTTTCAAAGACAGTCAATTTTGATTGGTCGTTTCTGACAAATTGAACAATTTTCATTGGTTCGTTAATTATAGTGTTGAATAATCATTGCAATTCAATTTAGTATTTTGCAATTTTAATATTTTTTTCTTAATTTTTACTCATGTGGCCTATACTCAAAAATCAGCTTAGCAGAAGTAAAAAAATTAGTTTTTTAAAATTCCGTAATAACACGGAGGTTGCCATTTAAAAAACATCGATGACGTCATACCTCCTACGCGGGCCATCCTGTATGTATAGATTTTATTTGAAAAAATGTAAAAATAAAAATAAAAATCGACTGGTCCCGCAGTTTTTTCCAAAGTTATAATTTTTAACGAATTTAGCCACTACTTTACGAAAGCACTGTATGTGAAACATAGTCAAACTCTTTCCTTTTCCACGTCTTCGCAATGCTGAGAAATAATATTCTTAGGTATTTTTCAAGTATTACCTTGTTGTAGGTTACGAATTTTCTTTATCAGAGAATTTGCTTTCCCATTTCCTGCGACTGGTAATTCTGTAGATTTTTCTACAGGAAATATTCAAGTTTTAGAATCCTTCTGTTCACCAAAAAAAATTGGTGACATTTTCAATTATGCTTCTTGTTTTGAATGCACAAGTTTTCTTTGTTTATAGCTGTATTTCTATGTAAAAACTTAAGGTAAAATTAAAAAACGCTAACAATAATTAACAGAGAACAACAAAACTAGTTAGGTACCTTTAATTGAATTTTCGATTTAGTTCACATCTTTTCCGCGTTCTTTGGGTGCTTGGTGTCACTATAAACAGTAGCAATATGAAATAGATATTCAGAAAGCACAAATAAAGAAATAATTTAAAATGTGTAGATATTATTAGTTTTCCCATTAAAGAAATCTGTACTAGTCACGTAATCTGCATAAATTGCAACCATTGGCCATTAGGCATTATCACAAAACTATTTACTCAAAACATTGTTAAATTGAAAAGCAAATTAATATGTTACTTAAGAAACCACAATTTTTGTTTAAATGGAAATGTTAACACGCTGTTCTTTCATCAAAATACGAGCAGTCATTCATTGAATGTTTCTACTGATAGTGACACAAATGGTGCACCTTGCTTACATTTGCAAATACTAGAAAGCTAAAGTTATGTTGAACTCCAGACAGATATATTCTGTAATCCAGACGTTTTTGTTTATTGCGAAACAAGAAATACTGTAGTGTAGGTACCAAAACCATAAATTGCGTGTCTTTTAAATGCAGCCGAAAGTTTGCAAGAACAAGTTGAAAGTTCATTTTACGTTAATACGTGTGATAACAATGTGTATTTAAAGTGTTGTTGCAATTACTAACTATGGAATAACATTGATGTTCTTGATAGTAAACTGAGTAATGCAGGACCTCATACTTAATGATTAGTTCTAGATTACTTCTTTTTAGTTGTGTACTGTATTTATATCGGAACAGTTGTGAGTGCAAGAACTGCATAATATTGCAAAAAATTATTTTGCATCAAGTATGGAATAAAAAGGTGAGTTTTAAAGCATTTCCACTACTTATTTTAGAGATAATTTCTAATAATGGTGTCAATAACGGCTGTTTCAGATTTTCAAGAAACAAAAACCTCAATAACTATTTTTTTTCAACCAAAATGCATAAAAACAGTGTTAGTGAAATTAGTAATCCTTTAAATTTTCCCGCAACTGAAATACATGACAGGCAATGTAAAAGTTCCCAAAATAATTTTCCAAATTCTCCAAATTTTACCCGAAATTCTAGTGCCCTTCCAATTATGGGAAAAACTGCACTGTTAGCAAAGCGCAGTGGCGTTCTTAAAAACGCCGATTCGGAAATAATAACCAAAATTGTCATGGAAAAATTTAAAAACATTTTAAACCACTACTGCCAGCGCAGTTCTGCTCGCCCAAAGTTTTGCAGAAAATCTTTCAGCAATGCAATTGCAGATAGCAACGACGTAAATGACCTTAATGATACAGTTGACGAAGAAGTGGTTGCCGAAAGCGATTCTGATTCAAACCTCAGTGAAGATTTAAACTTCGTTATAGCCATGGATGACCAGCTGACGAGCTTGGAGAGGGAAATTTTAAGTTCCTTAAAAATCTCAGATGACATAGTTTCAGAAGTGACTTCCCCAGTAACTGAACTGGCCAATAAGGAAGTCCTAGCTCAAGATAGCCTGGAATACGACGCTCAAAAGTTTCTGGAAGTTGCACTAGGGGATGAATTGCACAAGTATTCTGACAACGACTCTCAGCATGACAGTAATGAGGTAAGTTCGATGTTTTATGTTTCCTTAGGTACTTTGATCTAAAGTGATTCCTACTTGCGTATGAACCACCGAAACTTCTGAATAAATAAACAGATAATGAACATTGGATTGCCTCAGTGTCTAATAGTTTTCGAGATTTTAAAGCAAAGAAAACTTGAACTACTTCATAATATTTCCTGTTTCAACATGTTTCAGAAAGTGTAAATAATGAAAGTAAATATTTTAGCATATATTTCTGCAACCTCTAAAATTGCTATAACAACTATGTAACGCTGCTTAGAATATTTTAAAATCGTATCATAAAAATCGGGAGTGTGCTCCCCTAGACTTTCTCGCATTCGCCTTGTTTTCTAGCAAATTTGAAAAGTTGATTGCAATGTATATACATACAGCGATAAAATTACATTTTCAGGTAACCACTACCTGTTTAGGTAAAGTGCCGCTTTAGGTTAACCTATCATACTGAAATTTTATATCTGGGAGTTTTTCTCAATAATAAATGTATGTGCAAAATTTCGTGCAAATACCTTGAAGCAAACTGGTACTTTACTTGACTGGATACCGCTACCTGTTTTGGTAAAATGCCACTTCCGGTTACCCGATCATGCTGAAATGTAATATCTGGTAGTTTTTCTACATAAGAAATGTATGTACAAAATTTTGTTCAAATATCTCGAAGCAAACTGGTACTTTACTTGAAAAGGTACCGCTACCTGTTTAGGTAAAGTGCCACTTCCGGTTAACCGATTTCACTCAAAATTGGTCTGGAATCTACAAATTTTGAATAATGACTATGTACATAATTTCAAGGGTCTAGCTTATTTCGTTTTTAAGTTATCGTGTTCACACACACACACACACACACGCACATACACACACACAGACATAATTCGAAAAATGGATTTTTCGGACTCTAGGAGGTCTAAAACGTCAAGATTCGTCAAAATCTCGAAGTCGATTTTTTTGACGATTACAATACTTTCTCTATGCGAGAAAGTAAAAAACACAACACACCAATAGGTATAAATAAAGAGTATTCAGGGCATAATAGCTAATAATTGGAAAACGTATTCAATTGGATGAATAAGCTATAGAACTGTTGAAATATCTGAAAGTACAGAGTGGAGCATAAACACTTAACGGTTTCTAAAGTAATTTCAAACCACTGCATTTGAACAAAAACTTATAATACTTTTTATCCACAATCACCTTATAATTGAAGTTTTATCCACACTTATGAACCGTCTAAAGTACCACTTTATCCACTAGTGGAATAATGAAATTACTTTATTCCACTAGTGGGATAAAACCATGTCACTTACTACTGCATTGTTGGTAGCACTGTCAAGCTATGCCAAATTCGAAATCTGTAGGTTAAGTTTTGCGTCAATCTGTGTCAAATAACAAACAAAACTTAACCTCTCGAATTTGACATAGACTGACAATACACTTCAGTACTGCCAAACGTATAACATTTGATCTTCCGGTACTTTCCAAATTGTCACTATGACTTTTCATGGCTGTCAATACAAAACGTATGTTTTTTTAGATATTTATTGAGTTGTTGAATAAAACGTTGTATTGCACTTGTGTTTAGTTGCATTTTATCCACTTAAGAAAATTAAACGCTCGAACTGCGTTCTCGCGTTTAAACATTCTTGCGTAGATAAAACGACATCTAAAACGCTTATGCAATAAATAACTATTTTACGACCACTACTAAAAGTAGGGCTTTCAGCCCTAGATTTTCCAACCAAAAAAAGACGTATTATACATCAACGTGCTAAAAGTAAAATCAGCTGTTTACATGTGCTAAAAGTAAACAGCTGGTTTAGAATTTGTGTATTTTAAACTGAAAGTGAGGTTATAAAGTTATTCTAGTTACTTCTTTCGTTAGAGGTAAAGTGTTTTTTAAATAATTAAAGCATTATGCAATGACTCAAGTAAAATGTGTACTATTATAATTATGCTATGCTCCGCTCGTGCCTAAAAAACTCGTGACTAAAGTAACGTTTATAAAACTTGTTACATAATATACTATTATTCAACATCTCCTAGTTATAAGGCCACTACTAGATCGATTTTACACCTCTAAAGTGGCCCATAACCTACCAGTGAGGTAAAAAACCATAACCCACTCGTGAGATAAAAAACCATGTCACTCACTACTGTGTTGTTGGTATCTCTGTCAATCCGTGTTAAATTCGAGATTTGCAGGTTAAGCTTTGCGTCGATCTGTGTCAAATAACAAAATTTAACCTACTAACCTCGTATTTGACGTAGACTGACAATACACTTCAGTACTGCCAAACGTATAACACTAATCACAGCCGACTCGAATTATACATTTATTTGATCTTTCGGTACTTTCCAATTTGTCACTATGACTTTTCACGTCTGTCAATATAAAATTTGTTTTTTAGATATTTATTAAGTTGTTGGTTACAATTTTGTAAGGCACGCGTGTGTTATTACAAATAATTCACAAGAGAAAGGTTGAGTCCTCGAGACCGCCAGGCCGAGAGGGGTCTTTTCTCGAGTGAATTATTTGTAATACCATGAGATAAAAAAAATGATTCTGAGCAGGCCTTGATATGTGTGTTTGACAGTACTGAAGTGTATTGTCAGTCTATGCCAAATTCGAGATTTGCAGGTTAAGTTTTACGTCAGTCTGTGTCAAACAACAAACAAAACCTAACCTTTTAATCTCGAATTTGACATAGACTGACAATACACTCAGTACTGCCAAACGTATAACACATATCAATGCCTGCTCAGAATAATTTTTCTTGTTCTCATGGTATAACACACTTATACCATAAATAACTATCTTTTTGAAATCGTAATTAAAATACGAGAAATAAGGAGTGAAGTAATACATTCTTTGACGACTAAATTTGTAGTAGGCGGGGTGGCAGATGTGAGACAGAACAATAGAGCTTGCAAGATTTGTTTTAAAAAATTAATTTTAATAATTTTCTATTAAAAACAACTTAAAATGTGTGTTTATATATCCGCCTTGCTTTCTTTGGTCTTTACGAGATAGGAGATTGGTTATCCGACATTACTATTATATTTTTTCATATTTTATCCGAATTTGAAGTAAAAATTTAAAGATTTCGAAAAAGCGAACACACATCGGACAGACAATAAAATTAAGAAATTCAGATACGACTCCGTTTTACGGTGTCCTTGATCATAATGTGCGCTTGGCATAAAAATCTCTTTTTATCGTTCATGTAGTTTATTTTACTCGGTCTAATGAGCACGGGCCTCTGCATCTAAATTACACATTCGAGATTAAACGTTAAACAGTGCCATGGTATACAAATTACTGTTATGTACGACTGCATTGTAAAGTACTGTTTATGACATAGTTCTGGAGCGATAATTAGCTCTTTAAAATTACCCTCTTTTAATAGTATTACAAAAAGCTATTTATCTGTAAATATTCATCAAGGCACTCTAATGTCAATTCTTTTTACTTCCTTTTACGATAAAGAAAGTATTGGATTCACCCTAAAAATTCAAAAATGAGTTTTTAACAGATGTTCACGTTTTCGAGTCCCCTGAACCCAAAAAACATGTTTTTGTTTATTGGTCTTTCTGTCAGCCTGTCTGTCTGTATGTGTATCTGTGTGTGTGTCTCTCTGTTAACAGAATATCTCAAAAACGAAAAAAGGTATGGCATTGAGACTTCATATACCGAGTGACTATAAATGATTGACATTTTTTTTATTAGGTTGGCACTGTTTATGTTGGTGGAACTGTAAGTCTATGTCAAATGCAAGGTTAGCAGGTTATGTTTTGCGTCAGTTTTGACATAGAATGACGCAAAACCTAACCTGCGAACATTGAATTTGACATAGACGTACAGTGCCACCAACATAAACAGTGCCAACCTAAGAAAAAAAATTTCAATCATTTATAGTCACCCGGTATAAGTTTTGTGTACTATTTAGATGTGACAGCAAGCTTTTGAAAAAAATTGCATAACCGGAAGTATGGTGTTTAATATTCCAATTTTTCAGTTTTTTCGATTTTTTCAAAAACGGCTTTAACGATTTTTTTCAAACTTCACATTTGTATGAAACTTTTAATGCGTATTGATGTGAGAGCGGTAATTTTCCAGTTGAATACCTCTAAAATGGGTTTCTTTTGTTTTCTTCCTCCTATTTTAAATATAACACCCGGTATATTATTACATTTTTAGATTCAGCTTAAAATTTTAGAGAAAAATTGTCGCTTGAACTAGCACTCTATTTTATACGGTTTCTGTAGAATTTGTAATTTTTGAAAATGTTTGACCAATACTTAAAAATTAAAAATCAAATTTTTGCCTAATTATAACACCACTGTAAAAGGAAGTTGTGTGCGTGTATCACACCAGATTTTAGCAGTCGCAGTGCAACTTGCACATAATGTGACTTTATTGACTCGTTTTCTTGATTTAATTCTCTCGCAGCAAATCTTATTAGACCATAAAATAAAGACGTCCAATAAATCCCTACAGTATGTACTTGTTATATAAATAGCATTAATCAGCGTACATTACCATTAAATTTAACTCCTAAAAAATAGCTTAAATATATTTCGGAGCAACATGTTCACGGTAAAAAAGGTACCACATCACTATATATTTAAAACGTGAAGCGTTTTCTTTCGACATCTATTTTGAGCCTTCCACTGGGCCGATTTCGATAATTCTTTTTTTAAGTGAAAGCCGTCACCGTGTGGATGTGCACAAAAGTCCTAAATTGTAAATAACTCCATAACTTGTAGAGAACAACCAAAATATTGTAGCCCGCAAGTGACGTAGCTTTAGCTTCCACCACGAAGCAGTGGAACAAGTAAACGCTCGAAGTCGGGCGCGGTGTTCTGTTGGTTTTTGCAATGGACTACTGTACCGGCTCGAATTTGTTTGTGTAAAATACGGTGTGAAAAAGCGTCATGGCTTCAAATTATAAGTAATAATTAATATTCACTCATATGAAACGCCAAATAATAGACCTGACATTATAGACCGTGGTTTTAATACAGAAGTGAAGCAATTGTTGACGCTGATTAATAAGAATAAAGTATTCAGTAATGTTAAGGCGTTTATTTATACTGTTGAATTTCAAAAGCGAGCATTGCCCCATGTCCACTTATTAGTCACTCTTGAGGATAACTGTAAATTTCGTGAAGTTGAAGATATTAATAAAGTTATATCAGCTGTCATTCCTGATCATAACAATGATGTTACCCTATTTAATTTAGTTAAAAATCACATGGTACATGGACCTTGCGGAAGCTTAAATCCGTTTTGCATTTGCTTGGATAATAGACATTGTAAGGAAGACTTTCCAAAACAATATGTTGAAAAAACTAAAGAAAATGTCAACGGTTACCCAATCGTTACAAAGAAGTTTTGTAACTTGCAAAATATTTTGCAACGGGTCCACTAGTTATTTTTTAAACAATGCCTGAATGAATTTTATTTTAACTATCCCCATAATCCATAATAATATTAACTTATAAAGTACGTATAGCGAATATACAACTCTAGCGCTTAAAAGTCCATTCCAATGGGTTTAATTTCGAAGTGACTAAATTATTAGACTAAATTATGCAACGTATTATTATAGAAACGTTTTTGCATATTTGTCATTACCTCACTACAATATGTCTTTGTTGAAAGTTAAACATAGACTAATAATACGAGTCGATTACTGACTGGCAATTACTGTAAATTTCGGGTATTGTTAATAATAATTAGTTTCGCCAAACAGTCGGTGTCAAGCGCATTGAGAGGTAACAAAAATGCCTCGCCGTAGTTTACATGTTGACGTTTATTTTCAGTCTGAAAAAATAATTTCGGGCTACTCATTACAGAAGTGCAAGTGCATAAACGTGACACAGATGCACTACAAATTAGTGAATCTAAATTAAAAAGTGTGCTAAGTGGTAAAAAGTCAAAAGATAAGGAATGCTTCTAACAATTGGTGAAATATAAACAACGTAAATGTCTGAAAACATTTCATATTTTAGAAGGTCAAAAATCAGAAGCTAGACACCTAATTTATCACATGTATGAAGTAAAAGAGCATATTACTTTGAATGCCCTTTTACATCAACTAACAAAAGACAAATTTTAAATATTAGTCGCGCAAGTTTAGCTGTATCACTACGTAACATCAATTTTTGTTGAGTGAATGATGATAACAGAAGAGCGCTGTGCGAGAGAAGTAATGTTGTTGCAAAAAGAACCGCTTGCTTAAGAAATTATATAAAGTTCAGCAACGAAAATTATTAATTCGTGTTCTTGGGTGAAACCTGGATTTTTTCTTGAACTGGATTAAAAAGATCTTGGCAAGACGATTCTATTAAGTTCGTTGAAAATAATGGTAGGAACACATTGCATAATATTACATGTAAGCACAGATAATGGATTTGGGAAAGATGCGGGATTCCATTTTTCTTCAACTTCGAGGAGTTCAGATTGTCATGACAATATGAACAGAGAATTGTTTATAATTGATGGAAAAATTAATTACTGCCTAATTTAAGCGAGCCGACTTTTATTTTCATGGATAACGCCCCTTATCATTCAGTGACGATTAACAATCAACCCACGAGTAATTGGAAAAAAGAGGACCTAATTAATTGGCTGCAGAGAAAGCAAATTAGTTTTCCTGAGAATTCTTTTAAAAGTGAATTACTGACTCGTCAAATTACAGGAAGAACTAATAAAATATGTTGTCGACAACATTATCCAAGAAAATTGCCACCAAGTGCTGCGCCACTGTCAATTGAAACCCATTGAGTTGGTATGGGGGTATCTGTATCTGACATATTGGTGAAAATGGTTACGATCGTGGCAAGATTCCTTAAATACGATAGCGGATGAAATTTGGACTAAAAGTGTGAAACATACGGGCAACATTATTAAACAATACTGGGATCAAAAACAAGTTATTGATAAAGTTAGACCACTAATTATAAACATAGAAAGTGATAGTGAATCTGATTCTGAAATCTATTCTGATGGGACTTGATATGGGTAACTTATTTTACCGCTCGTACATAAAGACAATTATTTCAAAATGTGTATATTTATTATGTATCTAAACAACTACTGAAATAAAACTCGTTTCCTTTAATTATTACGTTTTAGCAGAATTTTCCTATTTTTTCTGATCAGGTACAGTAACGTTTATCTAACCACATTTTTTATAATTTTAAGACACAGTTTAATTTAAATAATTGGTAAATAAAGAGAATCGGTTGTAATTTTACTTTTAATTATATAGTTTGATGGTGCTATAATGCTATTAAATAATAAATATGTACATTGTACAATTCTTGACTGTGGCCTTTCTTTTTATTTAATTTAAAAGGTGTATTTTTGTGAATGTGAAAAACTTGCATTAAATATAAATAGAAACTGTCCAAGCGTTCGGTTGGACCACGTCTACTTAGCATTCAGGAGGTCGTGGGTTCGATTCCCGTGGTCGTCTGCCCTAATTCAGGTTTTTTGGTGGTCACCAGAGTACCTTCTCTGAGGCGAATGCCAGGGCAGTACTTGCCCACCTTCCCTAGCCTCTCTTCCATTCTTCACCCCTCCTTTCTCCCACCCAGTCTGAAATTACAGTTCTTGGCTGAAGAGGGACGCAAGGTTCCTATAGCAGCCCAGCCCCAGTTAGGGGAATTGAAATGCCTCTGAACCTTTACCTTACGTTCGGTTGGTAAGTAAAACCAAGAACCGTGGTGAATTTAATATGAACTGGTAAAACAAGTTTCAAGTACGACAACCCGGTAATTCTCTATCTGCGTCGAAGAAATAAACAGAGATAGCATCACGAATACTCTTAAATCTATACATGTTCATTTTATTGCGAGCAAACTAGTAATGCAGAAAAGGATGTCAATAGTTTGACATAAAGCTATGTAAACTGACTGCTCAACATACGAAATCCTATGTTAAATTCTAAATGCTAAAATGTTGGCTTCCCCACTAGTCCTAGAGCCAAACTGGAAAAACAAAGGTTTTCATGACTTCTGACTTTAATTTTTCTGGTTGTATATATATCTTTGATAGTTATTATTATGTTGTTGGGTACTTGTTTTTGACGCTATATGTTTATAACATACTGCAATTGAATTTGGTCCAATGCTTTCGCTAAATCGACAAAGCACAGGGTGTCCCATAAAGTTCTCTACATTTGGAAAACTTCTTTAATTATCTGTTTATCCAAAAAAAGTATTCTTTATAAAAAGTTCTGCATTTCCCAAAAACTAAAATGCTCCCATAAAATTCCAAAATTATCTGATATTATACAGGATCCGTCAAAAAATAATTATTTGGCTAAAGAGTAAAAGTACAGTCGCGGAATTACAAATCCGGGCACTTAAAATGATTCAGTGTATATCTTACTTTACTTTACTTATCACGTTACCTGGTGAAATTAGCCTCATTGTTTAACTGTCAATTGCTAACCTAGAAACGCAAAGCCCAATTTACATTACCCAAAAATTGTAAAAATTGTCTATAAGGCTCGCCCGGATTTTTAATTCCGCGACTGTACCATAATTTCTAAAGATATGAGAAAATGTTACGTGAAAGTGTTATTCAGAATAAAAAGTTATGCATAATTATGAAAAGACGGCCTCCTGTAATTTATTTCTTTTTCAAAATAATGTGTCACACAAATTCAATTCAGAGAATCCATAAATTCCATTCAGAGAAGCAACAGGTCGTTGGAAAATTACTTGAACTACTTAATACAGAAACTATAATGACTTTCCTAAGTAACATTTTTGTTACCTCCAGAATAAGGGTAGTTTACTCTTTCAGAGAATTATTATTTTTGATACATCCTGTATAATATCAAATAATTTTGGAACTTTATGGGCGTATTTTGGTTTTTGGGTAACGTAAAACTTTATCTACGACCACCACTAAAGGTAGGCCTTTTAGCGCTAGCTTTTTTCACTAAAAGTGACGTTTTATAATTTAGCGTGTTTAAAGAAATCAGCTGTTTACTTTTAGCCCATGTGCTAA
This sequence comes from Agriotes lineatus, assembly GCA_940337035.1. Taxonomy (NCBI): domain Eukaryota; kingdom Metazoa; phylum Arthropoda; class Insecta; order Coleoptera; family Elateridae; genus Agriotes; species Agriotes lineatus. The sequence continues at coordinate 78,990 of CALNHX010006847.1, forward strand.
AAGTGAAGTGAGGTTATAAAACTACAATTTCGAACTGGAAGTATGGTTGTAAAGCTATTCTAGTTACTTCTTGCGTTAGAAGTAAAGTGTTTTTGAAATCATTAAAGCATTATGTAATGAATACAGTCAGATGTGTAGTATTAATAATTACCTTTGATAACTAACTGTGACAGCTACCGGCTGCAGAAACAGTCACCTGTGCCGTCAAGGCCCTCTCTTTATTATGACATAAATTCTAACTGTCATAGATGCAAACCTTTGTTAAATCGATATTTATGGATTAATAACAGTAAAATTAAGGTGGTAGATAATAGTTATTTACTATACAAGTGGGATAACAGCATCATTAATATACGTGTGTGTAAGTTACAAACGAGTGCGTAGCACGAGTTATGTAAGCACACAAGTATATTAATAATGCATTATCACACATGTATTGTACAAAATTTTATCTACGACTGCCTAAAATTGAGAAAAGTACATTAAGAGAAATGTCAGATCTGTCATTTTCAAAAATATTTTAGTAGGCAAATGTCATTATGTCATCCATTTGACACTATTTTAGTTAGGTAATGAAGTCATTACACAACTCAGTTGCGTAATGAAACTATTACATAACTGAGTGGTGTAATGAGCTTCATTACCTAACTGAAATAGTTTCAAATGAGTGACGTAATGAGTTACTTATCCCACTGGAGTAGATAAAATATTGTATGCAACGCGTGTTAAAAGTCGTTTATGCACGAGACATGTTATAAAACTCAGCCTTTGGCTTTGTTTCATAACTTTCATGTCTCGTGCATCAACATCGACTTTTAGCACTTGTTGCATAAATAGCTATTATGAAGAATATTTCTTCTGAAAGACAATTTAAAAAAATCCATATGTAGAGAACTCTATGGGACATCCAGTATAGGCTGTTGAGTTAAATTCGATTTATTTTTCTAGAATTTGTGCCATGATAAAAACGTGAACGTCCATTTCGAAATCATTGTTGTTCATCTTCTAACGAAATGGTATTATTTAGTTTTGTAGTTAGGACTAACGTCAGAAGCTTTAGAATTGTACTTAATAAGTTTGTGCCTCTATAATTGTCCGGCATTTTTTGTCAGCTATTTTAAAGATAGGTATAGTGATATGTGTTCTCCAATTTCTTGGTATTTTATGAGTAGTTATTATACTATGAAATAACTTCCTTATTTGAACTTGCAGGGCTGTTTCTCCGTATTTAATTAGTTTTAATTGCAGATTGTAATCCTTCTTCGGTGACCATGGTTGTTATTTTTAAAAGGGTTCTAAAGTACTATGACCACTCTCAATTTCCAATCTTCTGTGTTTGAATGTAGGTATTCTTTCATTATAACTTTTTGATTTTTTATCATTCGCCATTTTTTTGTGTCTGTCATAAAAATCAGTTCCATCTGTTTAGAGAATTGTTCCCAGTACTCTTCTTTAGTGTGTCATGTTTTTGTGGTTGTTTAGTTTCTCATTTGCATGTATGATTCGTAAGCTTGAGGCGTTTTCAATGTTCTATAGACTACGAGTAGATAAACTTCTCTTTTTTCGTTCATTAACTTCTGTGCAGAACCAGGGAGTCTTCTTCTTGATAACAGTGTTATTTATATTCACTTTTCGTTCTCCCAAAGCGTCTTTTGTTGCCTATAATATATACGTTCTGAGTTTTCTCCATGTTTCATCTACCGAATCTTCGTTGTTGTGTTATTGTTGTTCGATATATCTTGCAAGCCTATCTCTGTACAGTTGTCTTGTGCTATCATCGTTAAGAGCTTCTATATTTATTTTACTAACGTGATGGTGCTATGGTTTCTTTTTAATTTTCATTCTTATTTTACCTAGTACCAGAGAGCAGTCGCTTCCTACATTTCTAAAGTTAGGATTTCGTATATCTACTATTTGTGAGTGCAGTTGTCGATTTGTTAAAATATAATCAGTAGCTGATTTTTACCCTCTAGTGTTTTCGAATGCATATTTATACTGATATTTGTGATCAAAAAAAGTATTGTTTATTCGACTTTCATTGTCTGTGCAGAAACTGATTAATTTTTCACCATTGTCATTTAAAATTTGTTCATTAAACTTTTGTTTTATTCCTGATAGTAAGTGGCTGCCGTTGTCATTATCGTTTAGAAACAGTACTACTATGAACAGTATATACAGTAATGTTGTTTGTTTGTAAGTGTATCAGTGCAACTAAAAGGATAAACGTTCAAGGTAATTTCAATTCCCCCAACCGAGGGCTGGCTGATATAAGGACCTTGCGCCTATCTACAGCCAAAAAACGGAAATTGTAGGATGGGCGAGAAAAAGAAGGAGTGAATAATGAAAGAAAAACCAGGAATGGTGAAGAAGTACTGCCCTGGCATTCTCCTCAGAGAAGATACTTGACGCAGGAAAACCACTTAAAAACCTGAATCAGCCCAGACAGCCACGGGAATCGCACCCACGACCTCCCAAATGCTAAGTAGGCGTGCTAACCACTAACCTACAGAGTTCGGTTCAGTACAACTAATATCCTTGAGGATATATACTGGCGATTTTTAATGCTGTCCTTGTACCTTCTATGTATTAATAGAGCAACCCCTTCTTTGCCTCTCGTATTTTTTTGATACTCAGCTGTGAACAAGTACTGAGTTGTTATAGATTTTTGTTATTTTCCCTTTGGGTTTCGTTTCGGTCAGACTGCAGATGTCTAATTGATGTCTCTCAATGCAGTTCAATGATATTATGTCCCATTGTTGGGTCCTTCCGTTTCCCAGACTGTGTATCGGTTCTGTGAATTGCTATTTTTTTTTGCAGCAAGCAGGTCGCTGGACTCACCCACACTTTTTCCGGGCTTGGGACCGGCAGTAGCAACTCCTTCGTTACCCAGTTGAGCAATTTGTTACCATAGGCGGAGTTTAGTCCACTAAATTAGTTAAATACTGAAATATTTTTCACTTTGGCAACTGCAAGTTTGCATTCTTTTTACCAATATAAATTTAGTGATAGAAGCCACTAATCAATTTTTCATACCATTAGAATATTCACTTACGGAAAACGCACTTTTCGCAATGTACAATATGCTTTATTTAAAAAGTTTTTGTATTATTTCTATCAATACATTTTAATTACAAATACAGGATGATTCACAAAGTTTTCAAAAAATTTGGAGGCGGCTTCTGTGGCTCAAAATAAGAGAGAACGTTTCTAAGCCGCTTAAGATACAGGGTCTTTTGTTAATACGGTTCTCTAGCGTCTAGAAAATTAATAAATTGTTTAAACAACTGCTGACCTTTAAAACAATTACAGAACTAAAAACTCACACCTAATGATAAATAAAAAGCTGAAGCACTCGGCGGCCCTGGTAAAACTGCAACACTATAGCGCTAAATGATCGACATTTTCCATGGTCATATTATTAACAAGTTAATCATATCTCACTCTCTGATACTTACTTATTCGCTTCCCTCTTGTACCTCGCGGTGTCGAGGATTCTCTCTCTGATATAGTTTTTAAATCCCCACGGATAGAATGAAAAACTCGCCCTGCATAATACGTAATTAATTTTCTGCAGTGATAATGACCAAAAGGGAATAAGTACATCCAAATTGAGCTGCCAAGAATACTTTTTTTTTAAAGGGGGAAACCAAGTTATCTGTTTAGGGCTCTTTTGTATATCCATAGTACCTAAACATATTCCTGCAAAGATACATCCCAAATGTACAAAAACGGATATATTTTCTATTAATTATGACTGAAAGAAGTTGTATTTGAATACGTTCCAACTTTTTTTAGGCATGTTCACCGACCAACAAGTACC